>CM037035.1:11016309-11281426 GCA_020882235.1 Schizaphis graminum | reverse complement strand
TTATAACCCGAAGTAAACTTCACTTTTAAAAATCCGAAATCGTTAGTCACAATTTTTTTTTATAAGGGCTTTAAGTTCAAATTTATGCGAAATATGTCAAAATTTAAATTAAATTTCATACTCTCATTATGCGTATGTTGCCAAATAATTTTTTTATTAATAAACAGATATTATAAAGTAACTATAGTAACATAATATAGCTACTATACTATTTGTTTCAAAATAGAATATATGACAATATTTAAATATAATATATCCTAGACTGACAAATCATCTCCGTTCAGAATCGTTTTTCGTATACAATGATACCTATCATTGCATTCAAATTTAACCTACCCTAATCCGAGGTCCACCCCACCCCCTAATGTACAGCAGAGCGATACTCACTTACCCGCTTTTTTATTATTCATATTTCATAACAATAATGAAATGGATTTATATGAACCTCACTTTAGCAGTTTTCCTGTTTTTACAGGAAACCACCAAATAAAACATGCAACTGCATGTCCGCGGAAAAAAATAATACACCAGCCTATATATTATACAATAATAATTATAATATAATATAATAATTACACATATTATACTATATACTTAGTACCTACATTAGTTTTTAAATTTTAATGCAATATAACAATTTTACACCCAAAGTTGGAGGTCTAGCTCACTACTTGTTAACTAGATTCTTTATTATTAATTAAAATATTAAATACCCAATCATTTTCGACAAATTTGTATTTAGTATCGTGATAGAACGGGCGGTGTTCGCGGACGGATATTTAGGTCTTCGATTAACAATAACAATTTAAAATATTATGTTAAAGTTCCTCAAGCAAATTGTCGACTTGTCTTTGTATCATCATATTGTTAAGAATAATAGTAATAATAATTTATAGTTTTAAATTTAAATTATTTCTATTTGGTCAATATTTTATTCTGCAAAAAACCTATGTGTATACTGTATACCCTAGTGGGGCCCCAAAATACGCAGACTGTGGCCCACACGAAAAATATTTTTTTCCCTATGGGCCTACTGGCTACTATCCACCCCTGGCGTTTTTGTTATTAAAATAATCTTTATCTTTATATATTATTAAAACGTGAGGCGATTTCTTGTGACAGTTATATCTGAAGTTCTACTGGGCCGATTTTCACAATTTTTTTTAAACGGAAGTACTCGGTGTGTAGATGAGCCATCAAAAGAGAAAAGTCCAAAAAAATAATTATTTAAATAGATATTAGAAGCATAAAGTTGGCCGTATGTTACATAGTGATACGCGCGTTGCTTGCCGTGCACACACCCACACGGCCACACATCTTTAGAACCCCTACTACTTTAGTGGCTACTGCAGTACTGTTGCGTCATCGTCGGTAGTCCCGACGACTGTATGGTGTAGCCGGTGTAGGTACTACTATCCCCTTCCCACTACTCCTATATAATATGCTACTGCGTTATCGTTATTTTGAATTTTCGATTCCGTCAAAAATCTGTCCGGTAGAACTTCAGATAGGTATAACTGTCATAAGAAATCGTCTCACGTTTTAATAATATAAAATAGGTATATTATTATTTATTATTTATTTATATATTATATGTAACTATATATTTTATATTTAACTATTAATTTTATTATTCACAAAATGGAATATCAATTAATTTCCATATGGGCGATGAACATTGTTTATTTCATTCCGTAGCATTTGCAATATTCGGTAAAAATAAAACTTCGTAATAAATAATTAGGAAATGTATAAAGAATTCATCATTGGTGATCCTTTGTATAGATTACCTATTTATATCTATAACGATTACGAAAATTTAATAAGCACTGATGGGCGATGGCGAATATGCTGGTCACGTTGAACTTGAAAGCATTTTATCCAGATTATACATTTCATGTGTATAGATCTAACGATCTTACTGAGTTTGTTGATTATGGTTCAGGTTTTACAATGTGTAATTTACTTTTTTCTGCACCTGTGACGCAGGATATTATTGTGTTTTAGTTTTTGGTATTAATACAAATATTAAAAAGAACGTAAGTATAATATTATGAATGAAATATATAAATATAATAAAAAAAAACGGGTAAGTGAGTATCGCTCTGCTGTACATTAGGAGGTGGGGTGGACCTCGGACTAGGGTAGGTTAAATTTGAATGCAATGATAGGTATCATTGTATACGAAAAACGATTCTGAACGGAGATGATTTGTCAGTCTAGGATATATTATATTTAAATATTGTCATATATTCTATTTTGAAACAAATAGTATAGTTGCTATATTATGTTACTATAGTTACTTTATAATATCTGTTTATTAATAAAAAAATTATTTGGCAACATACGCATAATGAGAGTATGAAATTTAATTTAAATTTTGACATATTTCGTATAAATTTGAACTTAAAGCCCATATAAAAAAAAATTGTGACTAACGATTTCGGATTTTTTTTATCACTTTAAGAACAACTTATAAGAAACCTTGTATTAAATTTTCAAGATTTTCTGGCCACCCAAAAATTTTTTATCGGCATTTGAAGAAAAAAAACTTAGAAAAGTCGAAAATTTCAATTGTCTATAAGTAGCTTAAAAATGGTCAAAATATTTTGAAAATTTAACTGTAAAGAGATAACCATAATATAAACATTTGGTGACATAGGCGAATCTACAGGGTGTGCCAGGGCACACCCTGCAACTCGTATAAACGTGTGTGGGGTCCATAATACTCATTTCAGTAAAACAACGGTATGGAGTCTAAACATTAAACAATTTATATTTTAATTTTAATTTTAATACATTTTTATGGGTACAATTAATATTGTCAATAAATGTTATCGTGATAAGCATAGTTGATAAGAGATCAGCAATATTATCAAGAAAAGAGAAAATATGTATGTTTATTTATAGCACGGCTATAGTCGTAATTTATATTCATAATCATAGTTATTTTATGTAATTTAATTTTACCAGTAATTATCATTTTTATGGTTGACAAAATGAAAAATACTTTATTTTGTATTAAGTATTATTGTATTAACATTTAACACAGAAAAATAAAGCTTAATATCATGTCGCCTAAGAATTCAAGTGGTCACTCAAAAAGAGTGTTAAAACAAAAAAAAGATGCAGAACTGAAAAAAATGAAAGGTTCATTAAACAAATTTTTGAACAAAATTGATTCAAGTAAGTACCTATATACTTGAATACTTCATTCTAATAAATAATATAAATATCGTAGTATTTAATTATAATAAATTGCATTAATTAATATCATTGTTCTTATTTAGTTTTATTTGATACCTACCTATTAATTATTGATAAAAAAATATAATATAGTTTACATCTACTCTATATTGACTTACTGTTCTCTATACTTTATAATTATTAAACATATTTCAAAAATATTTTTTTTTAAGAAATTTGAAAAAATTGTTCAATTGTATTTATATTATTTAGGTAGTATTTGGTAAACTGGGTGAATAACTATTATAGCTGTATTATTTAATAATGACAAATGCAATGAGCTGTGTACCTACCTAGTTATTATTTTTTTTTTATACTGCAATCATAACCCATACAATTATACAAATATTTTAATATTTATGCTACTTATTAGTTTAACTAGCACATTAAAATCATATATTTTTGCTATAGTTATTTATAGTTTTTTATTAAAAATGATGATATTTGTACTGTGAATGCTAACAATAGATTTGAAATTAAATTAAATTAAATTCAGGTACAATAAAGTATAATCTAATTACCTATTACTATTTAATACTGTAATAAAATTGTATAATTTATTTAGAATTTATTCTACTTATTAGTTTATTGAGTTAAAATTCATATATTTTTTTAATTGTGATAGTTGATGATGACAAATGTAATAAAAATGTTGATAATATTGATGGTTGTATGAATAATTGTACTGAAGATGTAAATGGTAAAGTAGCCATGGGATATTCAGGTACATAAACTATGTAGTTATTATTATTTTATACCATAATACATAAAATATGGATAAAATTGTATAATTTATTTAGAATTTATTCTACTTATTAGTTTATTGAGTTAAAATTCACATATTTTTTTAGTTGTGATAGTTGATGATGACAAATGTAATAAAAATGTTGACAATATTGATGGTTGTATGAATAATTGTACTGAAGATGTAAATGGTAAAGTAGCCATAGGAAATTCAGGTACATAAATTATGTAGTTATTATTGTTTTATACTATAATACAAAAAATATGGATACAATTATATAATTTATTTAGAATTTATACTACTTAATAATTAACTGAGTTAAAATTTAATATTTTTTTTAGTTGTGACAGTTAATAATCAGACAAACGATAGTAAAATTTCAATAATTAATGATTTATTGGATCCTGCAAATAAGTTACCAACAAATACTGTTGAACTGAGGAACAGAATACTTCAAGGACCATATCAGCCCGAGCTTACAATTTATCCAAGAACACAACAAGGAGATAAGAAACGTTCGTTTCAAGCAAATTGGTTTAAGATTTATAAATGGCTTGAATACAGTCCTAGTTTAGACAAAGCATTTTGTTTTTCATGCCGTTTCTTTAGAGGAAGTAATTTAAATTTAGGGCAAATTGACTATACTTTTTCAGTTAACGGTTTTACAAACTGGTATAAAAGTCAGGAGTCTTTTAGAAAACATCAGTTATCTAAATACCATCTCCTTAGCTCTGACTCATTAAAACAATATCTCGATTGCAAACCTATAGATGTTTTATTGAATCATGAAATGGAAATTATACATACAAAGAAAGAAGCTGATCGTAAACAAAATCGAAAAGTTATGGAGCGATTAATTGACGTTGTAATTTGTTTATCAAAGTGTGAAAAACCATTACGAGGACACGATGAGTCAGAAAAAGTCTTCAAAAAGGACTTTATCTTGAGATAGTCCACTTATTAACCAAATATGATCCAGTACTAAAAAATCATTTTGAAAACGGTCCAAAAAATGCTAGATATACAAGTAGTTTCATTCAAAATGACTTAATTTTTTCCATTTAAAATGTTGTCAAACGGTCAATAAAAGTAAAATTTAATCAAAAATATATTTCAATCATTGCAGATGAAACGAGTGATGTTGGGCACCATGAACAAATTTCTATAATCTTTCGTTATTTTGATAATTCAACAAAAAGACCAGTTGAAGTATTTGTTGGTTTAAGAAGACTTCATTCTGTCAAAGCAGAATCAATATTTTCTGTTCTTGATGATATAATGATAGAATACAACCAAAACTGGAACTCTGTACTAGCTGTTTGCTTTGATGGGGCATCAACAATGTCTGGTCACATCTCTGGGGTACAAGCTCGTTGTAAACAAAAGAATAACAAAATAATTTATGTACATTGTTATGGACATTGTTTGAATCTTGCATTAATAAATTCAATTTAAAAAAAAAAATGGATCTCAGATTAATAACAGAATTATATTTGACTTCTTAGGAACTGTACAGTTTGCATATACGTTCATTGAAGGTAGCCCATCACGCCATGCAGTTTTAGAAAAAATTTCAAATGAATGTAATCAAAAATTAAAAACATTAAAATCATTGTCTACAACAAGGTGGGCTTGTAGGGCCGAAGCTATTTCTGCTATTAAATCTAATTACAGCATTTTATTAAAAGCATTAGAAGAAATTTGTGATAGTACTCAATTTTGTGAATACAGAGCCAAAGGTCTTGGACTCTTAAGTCAAATGAAAAGTTTTAATTTTGTTTTTGCCTTATTTACAATGGAGCCTATTTTACAAATAATTTTAAAAGTGAGTTCAGCTCTTCAATCTCCAGTTTTAGATTTAGTATCAGCTGTTGAGTTGATTAAAAATTTGAAATCAGCAATTGTCAGAATAAGAAACAATCCTGAAGAGTATGAAGAAGTTTACAGACAAACAATTGAGATGTGCAATAAACATGAAATTACCATTCCAGAGGTAAAAAAAAGAAAAGTTTCTGTGAAAATTGATACAAACAAAACCACTCAATATTTTACAGAAACAATTTATGATGAAATGAAGATCAATGTATTTTTCTTATTGCTAGATGATTTAATTGGAGAAATTGATAAAAGATTTTTAACAAAAACATTAGACATTATAGGTGCAGTAGGTAATCTAATTAAGTTAAATCTGAGTAAATATGATTATACTATATTAGCAGATTATTTCAAAATAAATGTAACCGAATTAACAACAGAAGTAAAATTATTAAAAGAAGCTGAAAATATTCCATCTGGAGCATGTTCACATACTGTCTATAAATGGTTAGATTGGTTGGCCATTTCAAACCGACAAGATGTATTTAACAGTTTCAATCAAGTATTATCAATGTTTGTAGTGATACCCGTAACTAGTTGTGGATGTGAGCGTATTTTTTCAAAAATGACTATTGTTAAGTCTAAGTTAAGGTCCACTATGTCTCAAGATCGCTTAGAATCTCTCTTATTTTTATTTGTGGAGCAGGAATTAACTAACTCAGTGGACATAAATAATGTAATTGAAGAGTTCAAAGTTATGACTCCTAACCAAAGAAGACTAATTTTATAAAATGTACCTATAAAAAATAGTTGTTAATTACTACCAGTTATATTATATATTTGATACAATTCTTTGTTATAATTATAATAAAATTAAGTTATATATTTAATGCATTTCTTTGTTATTAATGATAATAAAATTAAGATGTTATAGCTATTAAACTTCCAAGAATTTTAAACATAATTGATTAACAATTTAATTGTTGGTAGACGTATATCCAAAAAAAAAAATAACTGAGTAACATACTAACATATATAGAGCTTTGCAATAGTTGTAGTTTATTAAATTGAATAATTTTGAAACATAACATGTATATTTTAAAGCACGAAAAATAGCATCTAAACTAGGTAATAAAAATGCATCTTAATATTATTTAATATTATTTTTGAGGTAAAGGCACACCCTGCTATGAATTCCTAGATTCGCCTATGTTTGGTGAAAATTTCAAGTATTTACAATGATTTGTTTTTGAGTTACAGCAAAATCAAAAAATCGATTTTGTCGAAAAGTGGTTTTTCGTAAAATTGCCGTTTTTCTGTCACTTTTTTTTTTGTTTTTCTCGATTTTTTTGAAAACTATTTGGAAATTTTGACCCCCCCCCCCCCCAAAGTACCAACTAGATTCAATTTCCTATTCAAAGAGGTGCTGAAGTTAAAAATCGGAGCATTATTACTGCTCCAAATGTTGTCGTCAGACACACACAAAAAAAAAAACACACATCATTGTAATAACAATACATTCATCACTCCGTTCAGAATCTAAAATGAATTTATTCTACCAAAAAAAATAAATGCAAATGCTAAAAGGAAGCGTAATACTCATTCTTTAACTGGGAGACGTGAAAGAAAAAAACGCAATGAGAACAATTTAAATCAACATCAGATTGCATTTAAATTAGGTTATAAATGCGCTTTATATCATAATATATCTCATGTTACTTCCTATGATTTGGGTAATTTATCGTTTAAATGCGAGCATTGTTATTCTTTAAACTTTGAATTCTATATTATTAATATACATATTCATAGACATTTTCATTAGAGCATTATTATAAGTTATAACTATAAGTATTGATATAGCTATTTATTTATATATAAATATATAAAAATATTCTACTATCCTATTTTTTTATACTGTAACCCGGCAGCGACGGGTAATTCAGCTAGTTAATATAATATTATGTCAAAATCACCATTCATCATACATAAATCGTATGATATTCTAATGTATTATATTTATAAAACAAAAATAATACAATAGTAGAATGTAATTAGGAATGTATAAAAATTAATTTGTATTTTACCTAAACTAAACGAGTTATATTTATTATTTACCTATTTAGATACAGCGTGTAATATGGGCTGAATATAATATAACAAATTCTATAAAATCATTAATTTTTATTTTAAAATAATAACATTTTAGTGATTTTACCAGTTACCAAACTCGTAGTTCCTAGTCATAGGCGTGGGCAGACCTGAATTTCAGGGGGTGTCTACAATTTTTCGGGCCCTTTTCTTAATGTGGGCCCTCTCTTAACAAGACATGTACATATTTTAGTAAATTATAATGCACGAATAAATATTACTTACATTATATCACATAATAACCAGTGGTGTATAAAGTACCAAGTAATATAATATTACATTAGATAGTTGGATCTAAAATTTATTTTCAAGATAATTGCAATATTTATTTATTAATTTTACTTTTGTAGTCAATAATATCTAGCTGTTATAATCATAATAAGTTATATCACTGAAATTTAAAATATTTTACGTTGTATTATTTTTTTAATCCGGAAATATAGTTTTTTTTACGACATATTTTAGAAAAATACCATTTCAAACATCTAAAATATATTAACTTTGGTAATCTGCGTCACAGTTTCAATTTGAATTATTCGAATAATGGAATTTACCTTATGTTTACCGAACTCTCACATCTGTACTACTTTGTAGTACATAATCGCGAACAAATTAAATGAACAATTTGACAATTAAAAACAAAAAATATATTATAATATCAAATTAATGTTCCTGATTTTACATATTTTATTATTAACAGAATTAATTTATACCCAGTCGTATCGACGTATCGTGCATAGGGCTTAGCCCCCAAAACAAAAAAATACATTCTTGAATTCAATATGCTATAATTATTAATTCATTTATATCAACGTAATAAGCTAATAACAAATATTTTTGACATCGCCCAATTCGCTCCACTCAGCTACATTTTAATCTCATACAGTAACATTTATTCAAAACAATATATATCGCATCGGCCGTACTCGCCGGACAAATTTAGTTTGAAAAAAAATCATTTTAAACTGAATTAAATCACTTTTATAATTTATATTTCATTATATTATTACATCATTCTCGCGTAGAGTACGGACAAATAATTTCGTTTTGTTATGATAATATTGTCTTGGCGGGCAGAGTGGTGTAGTAGTATCACGGTTATCTACACAGGTTGCGAAACGGCCTATCTAACTCCACTGGTGATATCCGGCCAAGCGGCGTGATTGTGAACTACCAGCGCTAGTAGCTCTTGGCCCTCTTATATCATGTTTTCTAATAAACTAATACTAAATATACAGTAAACATATTGTTTAAGTGTTTAACACACATCGTAAACTTATTTTTTTGTGCTTATATTTTGATTTATATATTTACTATGGTGAAGTGTTGTGTGGTTTTTTGTTCATCGGGATATAAAAGCAACAAAGAAAATGTATCAAAATTTGCAGCTCCCCGTGATCCAGAATTACGAAAAAAATGGGCTAAAGCAATTCCCAGACAAAATTTTGTTTTAACTGATACAACATATGTACCTATGTGAAAAACATTTTAATGAATCGGATATAATTCGATATTGGCAATCTGGTCATGATTCCACCATGATTGTTAAGGTAAATTAATAAATATATACATATGGGGTGTCCTACAAGATCTGAATGAAATTAGTTTTTTATTTTCAGTATTAAAAAATAAAAAATGTAGACTAAAAATGTAATGCAAATGCCTATGAATTATATTTAAAAGAAATTTTATATAAATATTGATTAGAACAAAAATTATTTCATTATTTCATTTGACAGATCTGCGTTGGACACTGTATATATATATTAATAATAATAATAGATAATTTTAATTTTAGATTCCGTATAAAATACTTAAATTGGTAGAAAATGCTGTTCCTTCAATATTTCCTGGACCAAAATATCTATCAAAAGAATTTAAAAAAAGAAAACCTCCTACTTTACGGCAGAATGCTACTAATAGTGAGAAAAAAATAAAAACCCAAAATGATACTGAAGATTGTCAACAGCTGAATTGTGATTTAAGTCAAAGTACATCACATGTTGCTACTCATAATTTATATGATCAAATCTATTCTTTAGCTACAAGTGGTACTCTAACATCTTATATTCCTTGGCCTGAGACTTCAAGAATTTGCAAAGGATTTAATGCAACAACAAATTATAATTTTTCTTCATTTTGTTCAGGAGTTTCCTTTTCAATTATTGAAAAATGTGTAAGGGTGAATACTGATGGTACTATAACATTTGGTGTGTTTGGAAAACAAATTGAAGAACAAAAACTTAACATCATTCCAGCAAAAAATGTAAGCGAATTTGTAAATAATCTACAAGATTTTGAAAAAATCAATGTATGTCATGGCGGGCCACTTGTAGAAAAATTTCAAAATCATTCATCAGCATTGTGTGTTGCTGATGCTACTGGAAGGCTACGACATATTGATTGCTGCTTCATAATTGAAAAAAATTTAAAATATTGTATTAAATGTCAAAAACTATGCAATTCATTAGCAATGTGGGAAAAAAGAAAAGAAAATGGTGCACAAGATTCCATATATGTATGTCCTACCAAAAGACAGCGTTTAAATAAATTGCAAAGAGACAAAATATGCTTAAAAAAAAAAGTTTCAAGGGCTTATAAAAAACTTGAAAATTTAAGATTAGAATTACATGAAGTTAAAAATGGTATGGCAAAGTATTCTGATAAATTGATTGAAGAAGAACTAACAAAAATAGAAGGGATGAATGAATCTCAAAAAACTCTTATCAGAGAGTGTTTTGCAGCCAGCAAAATAAAAAATAGCAAAAATCGAAGGTATAGCGAAAACTGGTTATTGTTATGCCTTCTATTTAGTATTCGTTCTCCTGGTGCTTACAAATATTTAAGAGAAAGTCAATTATTGCCCTTACCTCATATGAAAACAGTACGTCAATTACTTTCATCTTTAAAAACCACTTGTGGTTTTGATAATGAATTTTTATCTCTTTTGGCAAAGAAAGTACAAAATATGTCTTCTTTAGAAAAAACACGGCGTTCTTATATTTGATGAAGTTAATTTACGCCAATCTTTACAAGTAAATACATCTAATTTATCGTACATTGGACTCGAAGATTATGGTGATGCAGATATATCAAATAGTCATAAAGAATATGCAAATCACGCGCTTGTATTTATGTGGCAATCTTTGGCCTCAAATTTCTCTCAAACTGTAGGAGTGTTTGCTACTAAAGGCGAAGTAAAAGGTAGAAATGAAATAATTTAATAATTATTTAATATTATTAATTTTTTTGAAATATTTAAGGTACTATCTTGGCTCAACTAGTCTTGAAAGCAATAACATTATTAGAAAAAAATGGCATTTTAATTGATGGTAATGTATGTGATGGAGCCACATTATTTTGAGCATCCCTTGGATGAAAATCGAAAGATTTATGCTTTTTCAGACTTTGTACATATTTTTAAATGTGTGCGAAATCGTCTATACAACAATACATCTTTAAGAGTAAGGATTTAAAATTTTTTTTGTATATTATTTATTAATCTTATGTGTGCAATGTTTGATTACAGCTTCATCATGACAGTGATTGTGTATCGTGGAGTTATTTTAAAGAAGTATACAAAAATGATATTTTACATCCTGCAAATTTAAGATTAATACCAAGGATAACCCCCCAACATCTAGAACTCTCCTCTATGGCAAAAATGAGAGTACGCCTTTGTACACAAGTGAGATATATTTTACTTAATTTCTTTTAAGTCTAATACAAAATCATCTAAACTGTAGTGTACAAACCAATTAATATTTTAAATGTTGTGTTAAATGTCTTATATTTAATATTAAACTAAAATTACATTTGTTAAATACTTTAATTAATAATGATTATTATTTTTTTTCTAATGTATAATACAATAATTATTTTTTACTTAATCAGGTTTTTAGTATGAGTATGGCACATGCATTAAGGTTTTATTTAAAAAAAGGTTGTTTGATGCTTAAAGGTGCTTCAGAAACTGCAAATTTTGTAGAATATTGGAATAATTTATTTGACAATTTTAATAGAATACTACCTTGGCAAGGAATTAGGATTGGCGATGAGGGATTTAAAGTAAATACTAAATTGTTAACATGATTTTTATTGTTAATCCGAGCTTATTATTTATATTTTAGAAGTTCTATGATGCCATAAATTACTTAAATTGTTGGGAAAATGAAGTAATTGCTCATCATATAACATCAGAAGAATTTTTGACACCTCAAACTGCACAGAGTCTCCGAGTAACATTACATTCTACAATCGACCTGTCTATGTACTTATTGGAAAAATGTGGTTTTGAATATGTTCTTACGGGAAAAATGTGTCAGGATCCGTTAGAAGTAAGGCAACTGCTGTTTAATTTCTAAAATTTATTTAATTTTTTCTTTTTTTTTTTTTAGAAATTTTTTAGTATTATTCGACAGGCAGCTGGTCCAAACGACCATCCCACTACACCCACCTTCTTACATTTGTACAAAATTCTTTCTGTATACTCTGTGCTAAAGCCCCCAAAGTATGGAAATTGCACAGTTGTTAATTCTGATACACCAAAAATATCTTTGGCAGACATTCGTGATATTTTTCATGAAAAAACCTCAGAAAGATGGGAAAAAATTGAAAAATTAAAAACAAAACTTGATCATCTTGTGGAAAACAATGAATGGGAAGCATGTGATGTTCTTCCTGTTATTGATTCAGATGGTGAATCTAGTGTACAGGATTGCATAATTTATTATGTTTGTGGGTATGTAACCAAGAAAATACTTAAACACAAAAAATGTAGTAAATGCATTGCATTTTTAAATAATGGAGATGTTACACACACTGCAGGAGAACTCGTTGTTGCCAAATCTAGAGGTTTATTAGTTCATCCTAATGGATATTTGTTTGATTTTTTGAGATCTGTTGAACATTCTTTTTCTAAATATTGTGCTGAATTAGATGTATTTGAAAAAGTTATAAGTGATATAACTCAGAATATTACTTTCAAATTCTCATGTAGCTTACACTTGGTAGAAGTTACTACAGAACTCATTGTCTATTACATTCAAATGAGAATGAGACAATATAGCTATCAAGAAAATCTCAAGTATAGAAAAATATCTAGAGAAAAAAAAAACACTCAAAATTATATAATACATAATATTATACTATTATTATTTTATTCAATTCAATATTTCTCAATTTTTTATTAAAAAATATTATTTAAAGTAAAATTTATGTGTGTCTGTGTGTGATATGTTGTCAAAACTGATATTTACAATTAAAGATTTAAAACAAGGGTTTTATTGCTTTTGCTTTTTGCTTGATGCTTTTATAGCTTTAATATTTTATTCATTTCAATAAATTATTGATATATTGTTACAGGTTAAAGGAATTACTGTTAGATAACCAAAGAATCTAACAATATAGTTATTGTTATATTATCTTAATTAGTTTTCAACACCTACGTCGTACATACAGGGTCTAACAGGAAAACCTAATGAATAAAATAATTTTTGTTATACTAAATATTTTTTATTTTAGATTCTGAACGGAGTGATGAATGTATTGATTTTACAATGATGTGTTTTTTTTTTGTTTGTTATGTATAATTTATATAATGACTTGTTTAAATTATATATAGTATAGGATTTTTTATTTTTATTTATTAAAACTGAAAAAAAAAAGTTAAATTTGATGTAAAATGATTAAAAATTCAAAATATCCAATTTGTAAATAAGGTATAATTATTGTAAAATTTGTTAATAAGGTTTAGTATAAACTTTTTTTTGAGGAAGTATTTGTTAAAATCTTATTTATTTTTAAAAATGTATTTACTTATCAATTTAATGTGTTACTTACTAATTAAAAATATTGATTAGAACAAAAGTTATTTTATTTGTCAGGTCTTCCTGTTACACCTTGTATATTATACAAGATTATTAATATTTTTAAGATTGTTTTGTTCAATTATTAGTTTTATATAAAGACAATTGATTGAAGTTTGGTTTATTTGATAAAATTATAATAATAAAAAAAAAAAAATCCTTTCTGACTTAAAAATTAAAAATTGTAATTTACAATTGTATTAGTTTTTATTCAAAACAATTTTAGGTAGTACCGCCAGTACTTATACTTTAAATACCTATATAATATTCCTGAAAATAACTTCCAAAAGGTAAGTATATATAATTCAATAGAAACTAAAATAAATTTATGAAAATATTAGTTGTGTTCATAAATCATAATTATTTAATTTTTAATTTAACCCAAAACAACATTCTTAGGCATTGTTACATATGCAAAGTTAGGGATTTAAATAATACATTACAGTTTACAATATTCTACTCTTTATTATAGAGTACAGAAATAATATACATTTTTATGGTCAATCAATATACATATCTAATACATTGTCAACATCCATTTAATTTGATGTACCTACTCAACAACAGAATTGTATTCATAACTAACTGCTATTTTTGTGTTACTGTTTACCTTACCTCATGTCGGTGCAGATGCGTACGTCTCACTTGCGTACACAATTATCGAAGGTCAAACTACGAACGAATTAAAGTCGCATTTCCGTACACAGATTAAAATGTTGGAATTCCCTATGTATACTTTTTCCGCCTAAATATGTTATAAGCTATTTATCGTCTTATCGAAATATCGAAATATCGAGCGTATGATTGATACGTTTGTATGTCAGTGTGTGAACAGTTTTAACATACGAACAACAGTGTTGCTGCTCACGGCAATTTTTTTATTTGTTTATTTTAATTTATTATTAATATTTAAATGGAAATTATTGAAACAACAAAAAAGAAGCCATCTTTAATTGACGGTAGCGGGTTTCAATACCGACAACATCGAAAAAATAAAGATGGAACCATTAGCTGGTTGTGTATAAACGAAAAAAAAAAATGCAGAGGAACGTTAAAGTCAAGAGGCGACAATGTGCTTTCCGTCACCGATCACGAGTGCACTCCCAATGTGGCAAACACTGAAGTTGCAAAATCATTATCTACAGCTCGCAAGAGGTAAAACGTATTAATATTAAATAAATAATAATAATATACAGGATATCCACATTAAAATGTTGATTAAAAAAAATTTATAAAATTTTTACAGATTGCGTGAATAAGATACGCCAGTTCGTTCTATTTACAACGACGCTGTACGACCTTTAATGGACGCTGGATACGAGTTTGTCGCAGAAGTTCCTACGTTTGACGAAGTGAAAGCTGGGTTTTATCGTGCCCGAAAACAATTTAAATGGTCTGTTCGCGATCCACAAACCGTAGAAGAACTTGAAATACCAGCTGACCTAGTAGCTTTGAAAGACGGGACTTCATTTATTGTTCTGGATGCAACTATCGACCAGACAAGCAGAATTATAATTTTCGCTTCTGCATCAGGTAAAAGTGCATTGAAATAGTATTCCGAATTTTTTATAGATGAAACTTTTAAGACTTGTAGTAAGCAATTCACACAATTGTACACGTTTCACATAGATGTAAGCTCTAGTTTTTACGAACGCAATGCTTTCCCCATCGTTTTTGCTCTTTTGTCCGATAAAAAACAACAAACGTACCATCGCCTTTTTGAGGAAATGAAAAATATTGGATGGAATCCACAGTCCGTACACCTCGACTTCGAGATAGCTACAATAATCGCCTTAACAACTATTTTTCCTAAAATAAAATTACGTGGATGCCATTTCCACTTCACGCAATGTTTGTGGCGAAAAATTCAGGATTGTCGCTTAGCATCCGTATATAAACAAAATGAAGATATTCGAATGCATGTTAGGAAGTGTGGAGCAATGGCTAATCTTCCTCTTGATAAAATTGACGACGCTTGGCTTATAATTCAAAGTAATGCACCTGATGACGTGAAGCTATCTAAATTTAACGACTATTTTGTTGAAAACTGGCTCGACTCCGCTACTATTTCTAAGGAAATGTGGAATTGTCACAATGAAAAGCACCGAACCAACAACATCGTCGAAGGATGGAACCATAAATTTAAAACACTGGTGGGAAGATCGCACCCGAGTATATGGGTTTTAATTGAAAAACTAAAGACAGCAGCAGCAGAAAGTGACCATCGACTTTTACGCACTGAATTAAATTTAGAAGGGACTAAACGTAACAAAAAATATATAAAATTGGACGAGAGAATCAAACGTATTATTCAAAACTTTTTAGAAAATAACGATTAAGACTCGCTGAGTCCGCGGTGAGCCGGTCAGTATAAAAGAACAACACGAATTTCACTATTTGTACGGTGTATTTTTATTGATGATAAACAACGGTACACAATAGCTAGTTGTCGAATGTCACTATGTTAGGTGTTGACGACATAAAAGAGAATACACAATTATGCTCTACGCGATCTTACGACTAGGTGACGTATTCGTCACGTCACGTATTCATGTTTGGATAAATGAATATCCAGGGACGTTTACTACTGACGGAATGGTTGTGTACTGCCAGATATGTGAGAAAAAAGTGCCGTGTTCAAAGAAGTTTCAAATTGTCCAGCATATACGAACAGCAACTCATATAGCAGCATCTGAAAAAAAAAGTAAGACAACCCATACTTCTGGTAGCCAGGCGCTTATATCACAGCCTCGTACTAACAGTATAACACGCAAGGATAATTTCAACAATGATTTATGTGAGGCATTAATAGCGAGTAACATTCCTTTGAAAAAACTAAGTAATCCGAAATTCCGTAGTTTTCTGAAAAAATATTGTACGAATCAAAACATACCCGATGAATCAACTTTAAGGAAAAATTACATTATAGACGTTTATAGAAATATCTTGGAAAAAATTAGAAATGAAATTGGAAAAAACCTAATTTGGATTTCGGCAGATGAGACTACAGATTCGTGTGGGCGTTATATCGCGAATTTATTTATTGGAAAATTATCCCTAGAACCTTCTCCAGCATATCTCATTGCTTCTAAAGCACTTGAAAAAGTCAACCATTCAACTATAGCTCGATTTATAAACGACAGTATCACCGCATTTTTTGTCGATACTTCTATTGCTGAGAAAGTTTGCATTTTTATTTCTGATGCAGCTCCATACATGACAAAAGCTGGAGTAGCCATCAAAATTTTCTATCCGAACTTGATCCACGTAACTTGCTTTGCTCATGCTATTCACCGCTTTGCTAAAGAAATTCGAAATGAGTTTTTGAGGGTGAACAAACTTATTTCTGCCGTGAAAAAAGTATTCATGAAAGCACCATCGCGAATACAGACGTACAGGGAACAATTACCGACTTTACCACTTCCACCAGAACCTGTCATTACGCGATGGGGCACTTGGATCAAAAGTGCTTGCTTCTACAGTGAACATTTCATGGAAATAAAAGGGATAATTAATCAATTTAAAAGTTCTGACGCCTTATCAATCCGTGATGCCAAGGAAGCATTTGAAACCTCGTCAATACAACATGATTTAAATCTGATTTTTACACATTTTTCTAAAATACCAGAGCTAATTACAAGTCTAGAAGCAAGAAACTTGTTACTACACAATTCATTAAAAGTTATGGAGGGATTATTAACAACAGCATCTGAACTGCCTGACGTATTTTCAGAAAAAATCAAAACAAAGATTACTCGATTACTGAACAAAAATCCCGGCTGTGATTCCCTAAGTATGATCAACGCTTACATTAATGGCACAAGTACTATACTGCCCAATACAATAACGAGCAACATGGCTTCTAAGTTTAAATACTGTCCTGTGTTGTCCTGTGATGTTGAACGATCATTTTCTGCATTTAAACTTATTTTGGATGACAAGCGCCATAGTTTTACAATGGACCACTTGGAGCAACATTTAGTAATATACTGCTACGAGAACTACAGTTCTAAATAAATTTACATAAATGTAATATAATAAATAATAATAATTATTAATTATAAATTATAATAAATTTTTTTTTTTAATAAATTTTATCATCATAATTTTTTCATATTGTTTTTAAATTTAATTCTTAGTGCATATTTTAACATAGTCCATGCATATTTCTGTATTTTATGCTGCATATTTGCATGCATATAATTGAGTATTTTCACTGCATATAATCTGCGGTCTACATATTACAATCGATAGAGCGGGTCAACTGGTTCTGAACCGCGACGGAGACTGTCTGGTCTACGGTGTTAACCGTCATGACCATACTGTCCCTATCGGTTGCCTCTGTGCTCACCTGTTGTTTTATGTGCGCAAACTGACCTATCGCGAGGTTGTGTTCAGTATTGTGCTGGCGCCCCCGTCACCTGTGTAGGTGAACATCCGTGTCTCCGTTGCCTTTGTCCCTACACCTGCGACTGCCCCATGAGCCGATGGTTGAACACACGTCACCTTTGTGGTGAGTGTGTGAGGTGGTGGGGTGGTGTAGGTTGGGGGTCTGTGAACGGGTGCCGATTGGTGCTGTGACGGAAAAAATTTTCGTAGTCGGCTGTTAGTTGTGACGAACTGCCGTACTACGCGCGTGTGTATTGCGTAATTTTTTTCCGTGAGTACTACCGAATGTGTATTCCCTCTGGTGCATGGTCGGTTGGAGCCCGCTAGCTGCACTACCTACAGCATGGTCGTCGTGTTCGACTCCTCTCCTGTACTTTCCATTAATCCTGAGACCAACGGTGGCACGGAATTGAAGCGTACCTTCTCGTAAACGCGAATTTTGCATGCTGTTTACGGAACGAATTTGTTTATGTTTAAGTTCGCGTAAATGATAATCAGCTGTTCATAACGTCGCCGGCGTGATCTAAATACCTATATCGTAATTATGTCAACGCTCTCGGCGGCGGCTGATATCGGCGGTAATGTCACGGGACAAAAAATAAGTGTTTGGCGGGGTGGTGTTACGTTATGTAATTACTTCCCACAGCCATTTCACGGTTATTCTCGGTTGCGTGAATTTCCCCCTTTGTACCAGAATACTTATTGCTTAATCCTACCTTGGGGTCCTAGCTAACCGGAAAATGCATTTCTGGTTAAATATCTTAATACTAATATAATATAAGCAATTAATCCGAGGTATGTGTCAACGTGAAAAAAAAACTCTTACTTTTACGCTGACTGGGTGAATCCTGTTCGGGGAGCCATTATCCTCGGTAGTATAGTGGTAAGTATCCGCGCCTGTCACGCGGGAGACCGGGGTTCGATTCCCCGCCGGGGAGCCATTTTGACACGGCTACGGCGGTAGGTAATCGCTGTGTCCGCGGTGAGCCGGTCAGTATAAAAGAACAACACGAATTTCACTATTTGTACGGTGTATTTTTATTGATGATAAACAACGGTACACACGAAGCTCCCGGATTTGGAGTCATCTAAGGAGCCTTGCGGCAACTTATTTGACCACAACTACGGACCTTATGTTAGCACAAAGTTCTAGTCAAGGGCCGTAGAGGTTTACGGCCGCCACCCGAGAGACCCTCCAAAGAGTGCAACCGGGTATTGACGGTCGCACGTCGTCTAAGGACCACGAGTACCGGGCGCGAACGAAATGTTAATCCGACGCGCCCGTACCATCCAGCTAGGGCCTGCAGGGGCCTTTCGCCACCTTGGTGAGGTCGCAATCTATCCATGTCGCTTTCCGTTTTTGGTTAAGGACAACCTTCGTTGAATATAGCCCCAATTAAAAGCTGGGTGAGCGCTAAGGAGAAACCGCGCATCCCCGGCCGGCTGTCGCCGTAAGAGTCCGCACGGCACCGTCACTAGGCAACCTTCCCCTGATCAAGCGTGTGATCTTTAACCACATAGTATGCTCCAGCAAACTGCCACTCCGAAACCAAACCGCCATCGACCAAGGACGGTGTCCGCCACGGCCGATGTGTGAGAGCTCGATGCCAATTTCTCAACATCGAGGGGCTCCTCCACATCCCGAAGTACCACTATCCCCACCCGCAAGGTGAGGCGCATCAGTGGTAGGATGCTCGAGCGAAGCTTCGTCGGCGTCGAGCCTCAGCTTCGAGCTCTTCCGAGATTTCGGCCCTGCGCCGCGGGCTCACGGTGGGCCCGTCCACGCCTTTCAAGGCATCACCAGGTGGCTAATCCCAGTGATCGACCCGCTCTTCTCGAGGTCGCGGTCAGAACCTCGGCTGCGCCCAAGGGCGTCACCAGGTGGTTAAGCCCAGTGACCGACTCGCTATTCTTGAGGTCGCAGTCAAACCTCGTCACGCCCTAGTCCCCAAAGGTTTCGGAGCGTCGGCCAAATTCTCTTTCAGTCGGCTCGTACGACAAGCAGAGAGTACTGGATGCGGTATCCTGAACGGCCCCCGCAACAGAGCCGAACTCCACGTCCCTCACGTATGGAACACGACCCGGGCCAGAACGCGCTCGAGCGAATTCCCCCGTTTGTGCCACTTACGCCATTCGTGTCCATCGGGAAAACCCCGAGACTGTGCCTTCCGTCGATGACGGGGCTACGTTCTGGCCAAAAGGTTTATGACCTAAAATATTACGTGATGGTTTGCAATTCTTTAATTGATTATTAACGGTCTGAACGACTCGTTAGTGCAGCTCTAGCAAAGTTTCTGAGAGCGTCGAAAGTTTTCCTTGATTTAAGAAATGCACCGTTTTCAGGAGGCCGCGCGTCGTCTAAGGACCACGAGCACCAGGCGCACACCCGTTCCCACCGAAGTCGGGAGAGAGTGCGCCCGTACCGTTGGCTAAGGCGTGCACGTGCCCGTCGCCACCCTGGTCGGGCCGCGAGCTATCCTCATCGCTTCCCGTTTTTGGTTACGGGCAACCTCCGGTGCATAGAGCCCCACCGGTAGGCTGGGTAGGCGCTAAGGAGCAATCTCACTCGGCAACTTTCCCCTAGACCAAGCTAGGTCTTTCACCACAAGGTTAGCTCCAGCTAACAGCCACTCCGAAACCAATCCGCCACCGACCGCGCACCAACCGTGGCTGATACGCGACCGGCGTGTGAGGGCACGACGCCAATGTGGGCACCCCCACATCCCGAAGTACCATTCTCGCTCCACGTTGGGTCAGCACATCAATGGTTGGATGGTGGGACCGAGCTTCGTCGGCGGTAAAGCCTCTGCTGTGATCCTACCGAGATTTGGGCCGTTTACCTCTGGCTCACGGTGGGCCCTCACCAGCGGCGGTGGCCGCCGGCGCGGTGGCCGCGAACCCCGAGTTAGAGGCTAGGTAGCCTTTGCCACGCCTCCCAGAGGCATCACCGGAGTGATCGACTCGCTCTTCATGAGGTCGCAGTCAGAACCTCCGACACCCTAGTCCCCGAGGGTTTCGGTGTGTCTGCGTCCCAGACGCCGGCCCCGGCTGGCCAGTTCCCCTTTTAGTCGCCTCTTACGACAAGCAGGGAGTACTGCTGCGGAATTCTGTCCGGCCCCCGCACCAGGGCCGTTCTCCTCGTCCCAGACGCGTGAGCACGCCCCAGTCAGGACGCGCTCGAGCGAAGCCCGCCGCTTGTGCCGCTTACACCATACGCGATCACCCGGGCAACCCTGAGTCTGTACCTTTCACCTCCTGGTGAGGCGGCGTCCTGACCATAGTAGGTCCTACCTATCAGTTCTGCTTTTAAGACTTTTACTGCTAAAGGTTCGCAGAGCTTCGTAAGTTTTCCTTGTTGTTAGAAAAGCTCCTTTCTCCGGAGGCCAAGCCACTCCTTCTTCCGCCAGTGCGAGTATGAGCTCCTCGCGATGTTCTCGCGTTCTTGTACATGACAAGAGTACATGCCTCACCGTCTCTGCTCCGTTACCGCATGCGCAGTTAGGGTTGTTTTGGAGCTTGAAGCTGTAGAGCTTGCTGCGGAAATCTCCGTGTCCGGTTAAGAACTGTGTGGTATAGTGATCTAACTCAAGTGGCAGTTTGCATCGGTAAGCCACGTCTGGTATCATGTATTTTGTCCACTCACCTTTGTTTACTGAATCGTATTTATTTTGCCATTCTGTCATCAACGTGCCTAGTTCGTCGTTATATTGCTCATGTGTAATTTCGCCGGCCCGCAGTCTACATTTCCGCGCCACCCTTCTGACCTCAAGGTCGAGTGGGAGTACACCCGCCACAACCGAAAGGCAGTTGGTTGACGCAGTCCTGTAGCTGCTCGTGATTGCTCTCAGTGGTTTTCTTTGCATGCTTCCTAAGGCTGCAATACCCTTCTTTAGGGTGCACCCTCCGTCGGCCCATATCTCTGATGCGTACGTTATACGCGGAAGAAAGACTGCTTCGTACACTACTTTGGCTGCCGCTCGGCCCATGCCCCAATTTTCCGACGTCATTTGTCTGAGTCTACGGTACATATCTTCGGATTTGTGCTTGAGGGACGACACGTGGTCCCAAAAACTTTCTCTGGGGTCAAGTGTGACTCCCAGGTACTTAGCTGTCGCACCAGCAACAATCCTTGGGTCGTTGTCACCCGTTCCAAAGCAGATCGAGTAGCCCGGTTTCAGTCCGCCTTTTAGACTGAGTATCTGACTTTTTGTTGGTGAGAACTCCAAATCGTACGCTTTAGCCCACATTTTGAGGCTGTCAAGATATATCTCTATTCTGGCGTGCGCGGTTTTGGGTCTCGCCGCGGCCACCGTGAGCGCGATATCATCTGCGTACAATACTATATTGGCCGTGTTGTCCAGTTGTATTTTGCTTATTTCTGTCATGGCGACTTTCCACAGTGTGGGGCCAAGCTGCGACCCCTGTGGATAGCCGCGTTCAATAGTCCTATTATATCTTTTGCCCTCTATGACTAGGCTTGCTGTCCTGTTTTCTAGGTAACTTTTGATTAGTCTTATTGTCCTGGGCGACGCACCAAGAGTGTCAAGTCTGGACAAGAGCGGGTGCCAACCGACGTTGTCGAAGGCACCAGTGATGTCGAGAAACACTCCGAAGACGTGCCTGCCGCTGCTGCCCTTAACCCAGTCGTATAGGGACTTCATGGTCGTGATGGTTGATTTGCCCGGCACGAAGCCATGTTGCTGGATGTAGCTGTTTAAATCAGTTTCCCTCCCAAGGTCTTGAATGATCAAGGTTTTGAGTGCCTTTGCCAGTGTAGGTAGAAGGCTGATAGGCCTATACGACTTCGGGCTCGTGTTATCCTTTTTCCCTTGCTTTAGGAGCACAACTAAATTGGCACACTTCCAGGGCTGAGGGAAGGTGGCCTCTGTGATACACGTTCTGAATAGATGTACTGTTTCATCCCCAAGGATCGGCCATGCTTTCCTCAGCAACCCAGCTGTGATGCCGTTGGATCCGGGTGCTTTTCCAGGACGCATCCTCCAGATCGCTGCTTTAACTCTACTAGCGTCGATCGTTTCATTGTAAGTTTCTAAGGGCCCACTCTTGGCATAGTCTCTTTTTTGTCCTTCCCTTGGAAGAAAGTCCCTAAGAGTACTTCTGCTGTTTCATCAATGTTATTGGTTATCACTCCGTCGGGCGAGCCATAGTAGAGGGAACCTTCTTAGGCCTGGAGCCGTTCTTTGCCCAGCTGAACGCTTTTCCCCATTTATTAACGTTAATGTCGCCAGCAAAACAACGCCAATCCTCAAGCTTTGCGGACCTCATTTGTGCGACATATGCGTTTCGTGCTTGGTTATAAGCCGGTCTGTTAGTTTTATGGAGGCCCAGTCTCCTCATGCGTTCTAAAGCCTTCTTGGCACTGGTGAGTTCAGGTGTCCACCATGGCTGTTTGCCTGCTCTCCGGCCTGCTTTTTTGATTGTTGGCATAGAGTCTGCGGCTGCATTCTGTATTGCCTTGACTATAGATCGGGCATACGTGTCTATATTGGGACTGTTTATATTAGCACTATGGTGGCACAGTCGCGTGACGAACTTGGCCCAATCGGCCCGTTTAGTGTTATATCTGTGTGATACCTCCATCGGGGATCTGTCTATTTCGAGGTCTATTGTATAGGTTAGCACATTATGATCGCTGTCGGTCACATCCTGAATTGACCAGCCCTGTACTGAGTTCGCGGTTTGCGGCATAGCAAGGGTGACATCGATATTCGACGAACCCATACCCTCCCGGTCATATGTTTGGAGATTGATTTCTGTGTTTACGACTGTTAGACCAAAATCTTCAATTAGGTCGACGGTTTGTTTTCCGTGGTCATTCGTGTTATCGCAGTGCCATAGTGGAGAGTGGCCATTTACGTCGGCGCCAATAACGGTTCTGCTTTCTCTATCGAGTACGGTCCTTAATTTTGTTACGAAGTTGTGGGTCGGCACGTTGTACTTAAAATATGCTGACACCACCGTGATCGCATCAGCATCGCTGCCTCTTGAGATCTTTACAACTGCCACGTGCTGGCTAGTCAGATCAGCAATTTCGATCACCCTCAATCTAGGGTCGAGGATTGCAATGACCGCGCCCGAGTTATCGCCATTTGCTGTCTGTCTGCAGTTTTCGAAGGCGTAGGCTGCACCGTTTACCATGACCGGTTCTTGTATAAGAACAATGTCTATCGATGTACTGTCACAGAAGTCCCTTAGCTGTTGACTTGCAACTTTTTGTCGATTGACGTTGTGCTGTGCGCACCTTACGGACTCGGTCATTATGTACCGAAGTCTGTGCGCCTCAAAAGGTTTCTGGTCGCTTTACTCCTGGCCTTGCACGAGGCACTGGAAGCTTTGTGGGGACCTTTACAGTTTGCGCATTTTGTTGTCTCCTCTTTACACGTACGGGAGTCGTGGGCGCCTGTACCAGTGTTGCCAGGTTTTGATAATGATATTATCGCATACTGACTACAAAATTATCATATTTTTCAACAAATTATCGTACATAACATTTTTTGTTTGTACCATGAAACTCACACACTTTTAAAATAGGTAGGTAAGTCGGTATTACAACTATACGTATACTTTAGCTTTTAGGCACTTTGTTATTATTACTCTGAATTTTTAACAACAATTTTCTTTCACCTTGAAATCTTAAATTTAATCATTTTAAGTTATTATTCTTGATTTAATTTTTATGCCTACAAAAAAACACAAATTATCAAAATAACATATTTTTAATAACAAACAACTGTTCATTAATATATTAATTAATGACAATACAACAGAATTAACTTATAAGGAAAGAATATAATTTTTAAATTAACAAAGGTACACTTGAGTTAAATTATGTTAGTATATAAAATAAAAAATAACATGATATTAAATAATATAATATTTTCAATAACAAACAACTGTTCATTAATATATTAATTAATGACAATACAACAGAATTAACTTATAAGGAAAAAATAACATAAAATTTTAATAACACATATTATTATTTATGACTGAAACAAAGTACTTGTATCAATGAAATCTTCATTCAAATTTTGTTTGGTATATAAATTATTTGTATTCATTAATTTTAACATTTGTTTTGGCGGTTTAAATGTAACGCAGGTATTTTTATTGATTTTTGTACCGTACTGTCCATACTGAATACCTTCACTTGCCATAAGTATACTATAAACAGTATTTTGAACGAGCTTATTTCTACCTTTGGTCTTAGTTCTATTTATTTTGCTAAATATGCGCTCACAATCAGCGTTTGAGTGAGGTAAAGAGAGAACAGAAAGTGCAAATTGAGCCAAGTCGCTAAATATAGTAGTATCGCTGTCATCTTTAAATAATAATAATGAAGACCAAAAATGATCTGTTTCTTCAACTTCAGTGATATATTTAGGAAAATCATAAGTTACCAATAGTCGCCATTGGTCATCTAAAACTTGAATTTGGTCTTCTAAATTTGGATCAATAATCCTTGGCAAGTTAGATATTAGTTTTACAAGTGATGGTACTTTTTCATGAGTGGCATATGCCAATGCATTTGTAGGACTGAAGATGTAAAGGTGAGGAAGTATTTTATCAGAAAAATTATACCTTTTTTTTATTTGAATACAACCTTCTACAAGGAAATTTGAACATCGCTCATAAAAGTCGGATAACAGATCTGGTCTTTTGGTAATCTCCGGTTTACTGATGAAATTAATCACTTTAACACCTTTATAAAATAAAAATGATCAATAAGTTTAAATTTAAAGTGTAATTTATATTTCTTACCTAAATATATATCCTTAGATTGAAGATAATATTTTCTATCAGTTATATTTATTTCTTCTGGAGGTGTGTGCATAATGTAAGAGCTTTGCATGAAACATAGTAGCAAATCTTTATAAGCAGCCATTATTCTTTCATGTAATTTATCCAATATAACTTTTTCAGATTGAAAATATTTATTTAGTAATGTGAATTTAGGCAAAACCCATTCCATGAATAGATAAAAAGCTTTTGTAAATGGGTCATTAAGTTGCTCACAAATAATTCTAGTTGATGCTAATTTTTCACTCAACCATTTTTCATTAAAGAATAATCTAAGAGCATCCCATTGTTCTATGATTCTATTAACTACAGATAATAATGATAACCATCTTGTAGCTGAAGGATGCAATATTTTATGGTCTTGTAAGTCAAGAAATGACTGAAATTGATATAATTGGCTTTGCCGTTTTGAGCTATGACTGAAAAAGTTATAGATTTGACGAACCAAGTCTTCACATCTTGTAGGTAACTTTTTGCAGGCTTCACTACATGCAAGATGTAAACTATGACATATACATTTCATTAAATATACACCGGGAAAATTTAATTTCATTTTTTGTGATACAGAGTTATGAGCTCCGAACATAGTATTACAGCCATCTGAACCAAATCCAATTATATTTCCAAGTGGTATGGTATGTTGAGTAAATGTTTTAATACATGTATCAAATAAATTTTGTGCAGTTGCTCCTTTATCTTCAGAGTTGGTTTTGTCATGTAATTGAACTAAGTCCCAAAAACGACTAACAATTTCATTTTGATTAGGACAGTAAAACCTCACAATTATACACATGGTAGACGAACAGGAAATATCTGTAGACTCGTCTATCATCACAGAGAATTTTGTATTTTTTAAAGTATCTATTAAACTATTTTTGGTAAATGGTGAAATAACATTAGTAACAACAGCAGTAGCTTTAGTTCGCTTAAGTTTAATGTTTTGACATATTTGTGAATCGGGAAAAATACTTTTAAGTAGACTGTCGAGATGTTCCGTGGCATTAAAAGCAATATTATGCTCTACCAAAAATGCGCACAATTTAATTTCAGCCGATTTTACATTATCATCTAATAATGTAGATTCATTTGATAAAAATGATTCTTTAATAGTATTTCTAGTATCTCTTATATTTTGTTTATGTTTTTTTCCCTGGCTATGATTTTTTATAACTGTTAGTTCGGATGTCATAATAACATTGCATTTCGAACAACAAGCTTTATACACATCACTATCAGGTCTTAACCAATTTTTAAATTCTGGTTTAGTTACCCAACTTTTTTTGAATTTTTGTTTTCGATGCTTTCCTTTTTCTGCTCTTTTCAGTTCACCACGAATCGATCTTTTATACTTCGGAGTTGTACATCTAGCATTTTCTTCTTCCTCGTCAGAAATTGGAGTTGAATTATTTAAAATCTAAAAAATTAAAAAGTTTCAATGAAAAAATAAATATTCTAAAATTGTTGAAAATAGTTTTCATACTTGCTGAATTTCCAAAGTTTGGTCTTCTTCTGAACTTTCGATATTCGTTTTAGCATTTGATTTCTTAACAAAATATGAGAATACACTGATCAGAATTAATAATTTATATTTTGGTCGAATCTTATTTATATTAAAATAACTATACAATAAACAGTTAATACTTACCAAAAGAAATCTATCCATGTTCAAAACACAATAAAATAATTAAACACAAATTAATATTTATTACTCAAACGTCAGTACGAGTACGTCAAAAACACACACGAGTCCACATTACACGACACGCGTTTTGATGATATAAAATAAACCAACTATGTAGGTATTTAATATTTATATATATATTTATTTATATTGTACCAATGGCGAATAGCAATAGTGTTTATGATGTCATGTATGGTACTTGTAACCATAGACAATTATGAAAATTTAAAGTCTGGGATTTATTTTTATTTTAAGAATATGAAAATTATCGTATTTTTGCGTACGATACTGAAGTTGCTATCGTACATCGTATTTGACCTAAAATTATCGTACAAATACGATACATATCGTACGACTGGCAACACTGGCCTGTACAATGTCTACAAGTTGGCGTCTTCTGTTCGCACCTTAGCGAAGTGTGTCCGTACTGTTGGCATTTAAAGCACTGCGGCGTTGAGCTGTGTAGCTTGCATCGACAGCGGGTCATGCCTATGTATGCTGACTTGTTTTCTAATTTGGCAAGGACGTTTGGGGGCGCCTCAATGACCCAATGGACAGCATCACCATTTCGCGGGCCCAACTTATGCAATGGTGTCATGCACCTAATATCATCTTCTGTCAGTCCGAGTTCAGGGTTCTGACCCAGAAGGCACTCGGCGAGCTCGTCTTTGGATATTCCGCTGTCAACGTCGTAAATGATGACTCGCGGTTTTCTCGGGCTTATTTCGACTACGTTTTCGAGGCCCTTCATCACCTCCAACGTGTTTGTGTCATCGGGAATAATTATGAGGGCTTTTCCGCTGACTATGGTCTTCGCTCTTGGGTTCTTAAGTTTGTTTTTTACCGTCTCCCAGGCTTTCGACTTGGCGTTTGCCACCGTCGTCCCACTGGGGATCTCTATCATGAAGCGCGTCGTTGCCTTGACGTTTCTGCTCTTTTCAGTGCTTTTCTTTGTCTTGGGTGCAGTCGCATTTGCCACCGTGGGTTTAGGATTAACCGCTGCCTTTTTTGCATATGTCGGCTTAGGGACTGGTGCTGAGACAGGCACTTGACTGGTCGATGGTGTCGAGCTCTTAAGTGCTTCTATCTGTGCTTTGAGGCTATTTGCCTCTGCGTTTTTCGCGTCAAGTTTCTCAATGAAGCATGCGAGGCTTGTCTTCTGGTTATCGTCTTTACCCTTTAGCTCCCCTTGTAGCCTAAAATTATCTTGTGTCAGACTAGTCGTGACAGTTCTGAGTCTGTACAGTTTACTCATCATTCTCTCGGAGATCTGAACTCCCAGTTTCTTGCCTTTCTCTTGCATGACTGTTTGTTCCAGCCATCAAAGTAGGTCATTTAACTCTTAACAGTCAGCTGACTTAGGCATCTTTGATTGCTTAGCGCTTTACACCTCTGGCGAGGGCGGGCCGCGCTTCAGGCCACCTACCGTCGTGCCCATTTCACCACTAGTACCTTCGTCATTTGTCATATCGACGACGTTTTCATCGTCTCCGCCTCCCCTAAGTCTAAGAGGGTCAGAGTAGTAGTGTCTGTTATATGTGTCCGAATCTTTATTCTCCATCTGTTTCTGATCCAATTTCCAGCTTACATTACCTGAGCTAACGATATCGACCTGTGTGGCGAGCTCACCTACACCTGCCGGGTCTGAGGGGTCCGAATCCTCTGTACCAGTAACATCATCTTTTATTATTTGTGTATCCATTGTTGTTAGTAAGGTTATGGGGGGCTGCCCCAGTAGCCCTACACCCTCTGGCCGCCGGCGGGCTAACTCGGCGGTTGCATTCGTACTGCCTAGGAGTTAGTACGGTCCGGGGTCGGCCTGCCCCGGACGAGGGTTAGTGTGAAAGCCTCTTAGCGACTGGACCGAGGTCCGGCCGGGCGGGGTCGCCACGGCAAGGTGGGCTCTCGTCGACCCCGCCGCATTAGGTCAGTCTGCGCACGTAAAGCCACAGGCGGGCACAGAGGCAGTCGATAGGGACAGTGTGATCATGGCGGTCAACGCCCACCATCAGACAGCCCCTGTTGCGGTTAAGAACCAACTACCCCGCTCGACCAATGGTAATACGACTAATAATGGTACACGAACACGCCCGGACAAAATTCCGACCCCCGCTGTCGAACTCGAATTTCCGTCAGGCTTCGTAACAGCCCTATTAGACTCGCAGGCGCATAAATTATACGTAAACCCGATAATAGCCCGTAATTACGGCAAATCACCCCCCCACGGACCAACAAATAAATTCCGGATGGCGGACGGTCACACTGCGACAACCAGTGGCACCACCACATTCGAAGCTAGAATAGGAGCACTCGATATACAATTCGAAGCAACTATTCTAGACAATTTGTATTGCGACGCGTTACTAGGACACGACTTCCTTGTCAATAATGAAGTCTCTTGGGATTACGCCGCGTGTACAATACACATGGGTAGGCAAATTCGTACGTCGACATGCTGGAAAGGGAAGTCACAACCACCCACCACTAATTCCGATTTATCACAATTAGAATTTAGTAACGACACCGAAGTTCGCGCGAAACTCACCAAAATATTAAATAAATATGCGGTAGTATTCAGTGAAAAAGTAGGACGTACTAAACTAATCGAACACGAAATTTTGCTAAAAGACCCATCGCCTATCGCGTTAAAACCATACCCATATCCACAACACAAACAAAATGCTATCGATGATATGGTACGCGATATGGAACTCCAGGGGCTCGTTGAACCTAGCACTTCACCATGGGCCGCTCCGGTAGTGTTGGCAAAGAAAAAGGACGGAACTTTCCGCTTATGTGTCGACTACAGGCGGCTTAACGACGTAACCGAATCCGACGCATACCCCATGCCAGATCTAAATAAAATGATTAGGCAGATGCGGGGCGCGATAATTTTCAGTGTATTTGATCTGCGAAGTGGTTACTGGCAAGTACCCTTGCACGAAAAAACACGAAAATACACGGCATTCCGGACGCGTAGAGGTCTTTTTCAATTTTGAGTACTAACTTTCGGTCTAAAAAATAGTCCAATGACCTTCGTGAGACTCATGAACGAAGTCATGAGAGGGTACCAGGATGAGTTTGTACAAGTTTACCTAGACGATATAGTGGTATTTTCACGGAACGAGTACGAACACCAGGCCCACTTAGACAAGGTTCTAGAACGACTAAAAAGGTTCGGACTAACGTGCAATACAAAAAAATGTAAAATCGGTTTACGCGAAATTACATTTTTAGGGCACATTGTAGACGCGGAAGGGATACAAAAACAGCCGGAAAAATTGGTCTGCATCGACAATTTTCCGGTTCCACGTAAGGTAAAGGATGTTCGAAAATATTTGGGAGTGTGCAACTGGTACAACCAGTTCGTAGATAACTACGCGGAAACCATAGCACCCCTAACAAATTTATTAAAACAGGGAGTTAGGTGGAGGTGGTCAGATGTTGAACAACGCGCGTTCAAAGCAATAAAAAACGCGCTAGTCACATCACCAAAGTTATCACCACCCGATTAGAGCAAACCGTTTTGTCTACAAACCGACGCAAGCGAGATAGGCGCGGGTGCGGTTCTTTTCCAAAGGGGTGACAGACCTGAGGAAAGACGCATAGTGTTCTACGCGAGCAAAAAGTTTAACGAGACACAAACTAGGTACGCCGCGGTCGAACGCGAGTGCTTGGCTGTAATATGGGCGACCGATAAATTTCGACCCTACCTAGAGACCCGGCGATTTGAACTCCTTACCGACAACTCGGCGCTGACGTGGTAACATAGGGCCAAAGACAAAAATTCAAAATTAACACGTTGGTCATTACAACTTGCTAATTTAGATTTTAGTACGGTACACATCCCGGGAATACATAATGAAGCACCAGATTTGTTATCCCGCGACCCGGCACCCGGCTTACCCGTATACGAGGAACAACTCGAGGAAAAATTGGTCGGAGCACCAACAACTCCGACGACAAATGTTGACCCCGAGGCTGATCATATCTTCTCTATGTTCGAAAACCACGACAATAACAACACCCCCCTCACCGCAACGACGTTAGAACAGTGGCAGTCCGATGACACCACGATACGCGACGTCATTGCAGGTCTCAAGTTAGACGGTCCAGCACGCAACACAAGGAACGCCAAAACGGGAACCGACACTTATGTCTTTTCCGACAGGCTCTTACGTGTAAACGTCGGCCCTAACACGCTCATCGTGATACCAAAGTCCAAAGCACAACACGTAATCTGGAGGTGTCACGATCACGTCTTATCCAGCCACCCCGGCTGGAAAGAGACATACCGGGTGGTTCGACAACGGTACTATTGGAAAGGTCAAAAGAACGACGTAAGGTTATATGTCGGTGCGTGTCACGTATGCGCGTGCACAAAACCACTTAACACACGTCCTAATGACCCAATGCAACCAAGAACCCCCCGACAACCATGGGAAGTTATTAGTATCGATTTAATGGGCCCATACCCACGCTCCGGTAAGGGAAAATCGTATATACTAGTAGCGACTGACTGTTTTAGTAGGTGGACCGAGGCTTACCCCCTAGGCACAGCTACATCCAAGACAATAATCGAAACGTTAGAACGCGAGTTCTTCACACGTTTCGGTTACCCCCGCGTGTGTCTCAGTGATAACGGCCCCCAGTTTGTGTCGAACGAGATGCAACATGCGTTAGAACGCTGGGGAGCGGAGGGTTGGACAACTCCGATTTACCACCCGAGGGCCAACCCGGTCGAGCGCCGAAATCAGGATTTAAAAAAAGGTTTACGTGCACAACTCGTCGACGGCAACCATAAATCTTGGGACACAAAGTTACCCTCAATTCTATTTTCGGTACGGAACAGGTGTAATGAACAAACAGGCTACCCACCCGCGGTCCTTGTCCTTGGTAGGGAGTGTAAGAGACCCGGAGTTTGGGCACTGTCAAAATCGGAGCCAGTACAAACCGAAAAAGCACAAGAGGAGAGGGTAATGCGGCAAAAGCGTATATTAGGCAAAAAGGTAGAAGTGAAACCGAGCAGGAACGCCGGAACACCGGCAAAATTCGACAAGGGCGATGTAGTTTACTACAAAGCACACCACCTTTCAAAAACACACAATGACTTCCATGCCGGGTTCGCACCAAAATGGTGGGGCCCTATAACACTAGCGGAGCAGGTCGGAAAAGGAGTATTCCTCACCGACCAGCGACCCCCACGGAAAATACATGTGTCCTGCCTAAAACGCGCGCACACAGAGCAAAAATAAATTTTTTTTTATTGCATTAACCATCTCCCACAGGCAGTATGAGCGGGTCCGAGGCCGAAAAATGGAGGATGGTGGCTGACCTCATCAGCAGGTTAGGCCTGGTGACTGGCGACCAGGGTCAACCGAGGACGGCGGCACATGTCACACAGATGCCCACAGCGACACTCCTCCAAGATCCGGTACGGGCAGCGATCTACCGACGTGGTTGGGAGGACCGGACGGCGGACATCCAAAGGACGCTACAGCGGACTCCCCTGCGACCACAACCACCGGCAAATAATCCCTCAAGACCGACACACTCACTAACAAGGCGAACGCAACCACAAGCGTCCGCCAAGACGGTTGGTACGCCCAGTCCTACGACACCTAGGGCACCGACAACGGTACCCGAGGTGTCTGGGACGGCCCTCCCTCCACAGGTTAAGGTAAAGTCGGAGGCTCAGCGTGCGAGGAACCGTAACAAGTTCCTCAAGCTGAAGGAAAAGAGGAGGGCCAGGGAGCAAATGGCAAGCCAGCAACATCGGCTAGCCAAGCTACCTGCGCCCGAGTCAAACCCGGAAGCAAACACTGAGCCGCCGACCGAACCGACACCAGTGGACGCGATGGAGGTGGACGTAACGGCAACAAAGGGCGAAACGCCTAATGTACCGACAACGTCCACCGTCCCGGAGCAGCTTAGCCAAGCTGCGGACTCGGAGTTAAGCTCCGAGGACGCCTGGTTAGCCGCGCCGGGGCCATCGTTAGACGGGTTACCGGAGATAATTTACGACAAACCGTTCTTTACTCCGGATGGGTCTCCCGATCGGTCATAAAGGGGAACTAGGTACGCAAGCCCACCGCAAGCAACCGCAAGCGGTGGTGCAAGCTAGGGGTAGCTTCGTACCCCTTTGTAGGGGTACACCTCACGATACTGTTGCACCGGTACAAGTACGCCCTGTGTGGCGGTTTGGAGGGGGAGTATGACACGGTACGTTACGGTCGCCAGTACAAAGTACAGGCACCGCAACGACCGGTCTGCACCTTATCTACCACCACTACGGGCGAAGCCGGACCGACATAGTCAACTCTCCCACCTCGCCGCAAAGGCATAGGGTGGGACGGGAAGACAAGTCGGCCCGGACGAGTAACGGCCGCCCGGTATCGCTCTCTTTCGCAATAATCGTGATACCGACAACACCGACAGCACTTCGTCATTTTTATTTTATAGAAACCGATTTTTCTATTCACAACCATTGTGAGCGCTTTGTAGTTTTTTTTATTTTGCCTCTTTTTTTTTACAATAACAAAAATAAAAGAACGGCCCGCACTAACGTGCCACAGTGTGTTTCGCGACACTGTATATTTTTTGTTTTACATTCATTTCTGTTTATTGTTTTTTTTTTTATATCTATATATATATATAATAAAAACTAACTGCACCAAACGAGTGTCCTATTTTTTTTTGGTGTCAGTTTTACATAATTGTCCGACCGTCAAGATCGAACAAATTTCACGAGCGGTGCACCGCGAGTCTTTCACCCTCTTCATCGCCGGCACCGTCTCACTACAAAGAAGAGATTCCAGATAAATTGGATGTTTGAATTAACGTTTAAATGTTTACATGATTAAAATATATCGCATCACTATCCAGCAAGTTTTCCATATTACTGTATTGATAAATATCTGATGTTTGATTACCTAATATAGTTTGTCATAGGTTTAAAATAAATAAAAAATAAAATAAAAGATTTATTTGATATGAAGATTATTGTGACTAATATTAATTCTTTTCACTTAACTCCTTATAAGGTACAGAAGATTTTTAATAATTGTCTTTTTTAATGTGTCAACAAACTAATTATTTTAATTTTAATTATTTTTACACTATATAAAATCAAATTTTCATCCGTAAAAACTAAGAATGGAAATAGTGATTTTTTTGTATAACGGATATTTACATTCCTATAACTAACTATTTTATATTCAAATCTTACAAACTTTATAAACTTAAGAATTCAATTTTTTAGTATATAAATTAGAATTAAGTAATTTTATTTTATTTTGTATAATTACGATACGAAAAAACTAACTGTAGAATCAAGTACTGATTCAATTAAATGAACTTGTCAATCGCTACAAATGAATAAGTTTAATTATGATTTATGATTTTTATGATCAAACGATTCACTAAACAGTGTGAACCAGTTCATTTAATTGTACATTCTTGAATGAATTCACCAAAATAAACATGTCTTGTATCTGTTATTTTTTTTTTTACTTGTATATTATGACAAACATAGGAAAAAATAAAAAATATTTATATTTATATTTCGGCCATATAATTTTTAATAGATATATATAACAACAGTTTTATAATTTATGCATATTTTATGTAGGTAACTAATAACTATGTATCTTATAAATAAAATATATATAGATTTTAATCAAAAAAATGAAATTTTTAAGTTTTTTTATGGTTTATAAATTTTGTTGAACTTCAACTGATATTAATGTGTATATAAGTTTTTGAAACTGTATTTAAAAAAAAAAAATATTACGAATAATTGTTGATGGAAATTAAATTCATAGCATATTCAACATTTGTTGTATAATATTGCTAATATAATATATGGTCAGTAATTCCATTGGTATATAAAAGAGTACAAAAACATATATCTTTTGTCATATTAGACATGATCAAAATTATTATGAGTTTTGTGTTACACAGATTCACAGATTTCACAGTAGGATCACAACATAATATTTTTTTTTAGGTTTTAGTTTTTAAGTGTGCATGGGTCACTTTAATAGTTTCTCCTATGAATAAAAAGATTGACAGTTAGTTGACTGAGTAACATTATAAAATTATTACTTTTTTTTTGGTTACTGTGTCTGTTAAGGGGCCTCGACACTAACATTTATTAAGGACATTTTATAGGCAATTTCTATAATTGTGTTGCGGATGTGTTAGTAATTGTATACTCGTAAATGGACATTAGTGTTAGTAAGTCAATTTAGATGGTTCCCCGACCACCGTACGACGTGACGGCACGACCGCGAAAACAAGATAAGATAAGATAACTAATAAAATATTACGTTGTATTAATATATTACCGATTCTAAATAATAGGAATTGTCTAGCATTATTATTTATTATACATTACCTACAGACTGTACCGTAATAATATAATAGCTTGATACCTAGTTTTGGTGTGAACTGGGTTGGATAATCATAATAATATGACTTGACAGTTGACACTCAAAACGATATTAACATTTACATATTTTTAACTAATATTATAACAGTTTGATAAATGTATTATTTCATTATATTTGTAATTGAAAATTGAAAACACCAACTATCTTTACAAAACAGTTATATTGTTATATTTTTCATATAAGAAAATTGTTCAATTGTAATTACAACATTTTTGATTGGTTATGATTTATGACGAATAAAATAAATTATATGAATATGACATATTATTATTATGATTTATAATTTATTGCAATTAATTGACATTAGTTCAAATATAAACAACCAAACATCATATTTATAACCTAATATTTGAATAAGTACATTTAATTGACATCAATATTGCAAAATTTGCAAATAAATTTTTGTCTATTTAATAGACTATATAAAAAGTATATAAAAAGTAGAACAGAAAAAATCTAAATATTTATACCAATTTCGACCTTTTTTTTTCTTTTTTCTGTTTTGCTTCCAAAATATAAGTAGGATTCCTAATCGGCATACTTCTGGAATGTCTCGGATCAACTAGTTCCGGTAAAAGACAGTTCGAGAAAAAATTTTGCAGCTTCGGAAACATATTATTTTCCCAAAATTGATCATCTTTTTCAATAGTTTCGTATTTTATGCCTTTTTTTGTCCAATACGCTATTATTCCAAATGTTCGGCCTGTCACATGCAACTGTCCTTGGATTTGGTAATAATATTTATGATGAGTATTTATTCCAATAATATCTTTATCTTTATTTATTTTCCATAGAGTAATTTTTCTTTGGCGTATCCCTTCCTCTGGCGTTATATTTGCAGCAGATATGGGGCATTTAATTTCAACCAATGTGTCATTACCTATTAGTCCATCAGGTGTTGCTCCTAAGAAATGATTTTTGGTGTCTATAAATAAACCACATTCACTTATACTTACACCCAACGCTGTTTCCAATTGTAACTTTGCCTCTTGTTCATGTTCCCGCCCATATTCCATTGCTTTACAATCGACGTTTGGTGAGTACAACATACTTTTTACAACACTTTCACATCCTGTATCAGCTCGTAAACAAATTATGCGTCCAAAATTTGAAGCCGTAACAAGATGCCTTCTATATTCCAACCATTTACTTGATGCTGATTGTTCCACTGTTTCTTTTTCAATGACATCGCGGTTAGCTGCCATTTCTTTTAATAAATGAAAAATATTTTTTTTTTCATCATCAAATTGCTCGATGGTCATATCCGGTTTTTGTGACTTTTCACCGTACGACGGATCAACGTAGTCGCTTTTGAACTTCAATTTAGTTCTGTAGGTTTTGCTTCTAAGTTCGTTTTGACGTATTTGTTTTTTCTGGCGTTGTATTTCAAACTTCGACGATGGCCATTTTTTCCCAGGACTATGCTGCAATAAAGTTTTATGTAATTTATACAGTGGCCGTTTTGTATTCTTCATCACTGTTGCAGCAGCCACACGCCCTTGGTATGACCTCGACATAGCAAAATTAATCCTTTTTCCACCAATTAATTTTGCTATAATTCCATTCAGGGATTCGACGACGTTGCTATCCACATTTTGCAACAAACTACGGCTATTTCTTGCTAAATACCGTACAGGTTGCATTATATTTGAATAAAAATTTGAATCAGTTGATTTAATTTTTTCAAGATAATTAACATCATTATCTTTATCTTTATAATCACAAAAATAAGATGCACATTTATCATGTTGACCAAAAACGTGATCTATAGAATTTAAAATGTCATTTCGTAGATCATTTTCTGTATTTTTATTTTGTCTTCTATACTTGATTGCCGAAACGATTCCTCTCCTTAACCTTAAAATATTTTTTTGTAGTAACTTTCTATGGACCAATTTACCAGCTTCTTTTTTGGTAGTAATATCTTTTAATTTCTTAGAAAAATTCCGAAGCAAATGATTTTTACACTCAATTTTTTCGATTGTAAGATTTTTGTAGGGACGTGCGTCCAAAATTTGCTTATAAACGCTGCTGTCTCCATCACAAATTAATTTATGGTACCTTATTCCATACATGCATTCACTTTCTTTGAACCCCTCAACAACTACCGCAGCCTCCATTGCTGATGACCCATCAGAAGATTTCCAGTTTTTAAAACATTGGTGGTTTTTAGCTTTATCCTCAGTTTTTGTTCTAGCACATGTTGCGCAGAATTTATTCTTGACACCAGTAGATATTAATAGACAGTTCAAACACCGCCACCGCCACCTGAACCGCCACACACCGCCACCGCCACCGCCACCGTCACCGCCACCTGAACCGCCACACACCGCCACCGCCACCGCCACCTGAACCACACACCGCCACCGCCACCTCAACCGGTACCACCACCACAACCAGTATATACGTACTAAATATAACCCCACCAGTAAGTACCAGAACTCGATCATCCCCCACCATCCCCCACCATTCATAATAATATTAAAGACAATTAAGCGCTTATATTCAGTCATAGTTTTGTTTTAACAGTGTCAAGTTGTAAATCTCGATTTAACAGTATTAATATGGCAGGGCCAATAAGTGAGATAAACCGTTTGTATAAATATGTTGCCCCTACATCGCCGTCCGAACTCATCGATTGTAGTAATTTTACAATTGATTTTGAAAACCGCAAGTTTTTAAACGTTGGATTTGACCCAAAAGATAAATTTAATATTGTGCTGCGAATAATTACACCGTCGCGGTATGTAAATATTTCTCCAGACTTCTTGAAGCGTATTTATTCATTCATGGGTAATATTTTATCCCACATTCTCGATCCTGCTGTGAAATATAAAAAATTCACTTTTTTGGAATGTGAATCGGTTTTGATTACAAGTATGGTATATAGGGGGGAGCATGTATTAGTCGTAGAGTCTAAAGAAACAAGCGGATGCAGAATTTTATTGAATAGAAGAGATCTTATGACAATTCAAGATTTAGAGTGGATCATTTTTGAAACCGTATTAAGAAAAATCAATATCGTAAGACCTAATATTTTAAATCAACTCGATCAAATATCCGAGTACTTTAAAACAGATTTTAATATTGATAAATCCGCTACACTCAATGAAGTTATTTCAATAATCAGAGGTATTCATATTGAATTAATCACGAAACATATACCAGAGAACAAGCAGAGTTTTTTAACCCAAATAATATTATTCGCAACTGAACAGCTTGCAATCAATTGGATGACAAAATCGAAGAATTCGTTAAAAGTAAGAATATATTTTGAAATTATTAATAAAAATATTTAACATATGGATTAAATTAGGCAGTTGATGTTCCGTCAGACTTTATTTCACCAACCAAGAGAAAAGAGATGCATGATGTTGAGGAATTAAAGGTGAAACATATTATAAACATTTTTATTACGATTACTGATTATTATTATTTATTTAAGTTTTATACTGAAGCCTTTGATGTGGAAATGCTACAACCTTCACCACCAAGATACTCAAGTATATCTCCGTTGATAAAATATAATGAAGACGATCCATCACAGTCACGAGTAAATAAATGAAACCAATAAAAATATTCAAGTATTCAATTTTACTTTATTCTTAGGGTGCTGACGAGGAAAGGGGACTCAGAGAATATTTAGTAACACATTCGATGGATCCATTAGAAACAGTATGGTCTCCGATTCGGAAAACCAAACCAAATTCGATACACGTATGTCGTATAATATATAATTTGTATAAGAAAAAAAATTATTATTAATTTTATAGGCTGTCGATGAAAATGATGGTCCTATGTATTTCAACAGACCATAATCCTCGCCATCTCTTTCCGACTTCATAGACGACAAGTCAGCAGAGCAATTTACTCAGTCCAATACAAAAATCTTTTTATAATTAATAATAATATCTTGCTAATATTAATAAATATTTTGTATATATCATAATATGTGTTATTCCATACATTATCCATATCCCCACCATGTTCTATATCATATTCATTTTTACTCCCGCCCATACTATAGAGAGGGATTCATCCCCGCTCTAACTTGGCGCTTGGTAGCACTACATAAAAAGGATGACACGAGCATATGACAAGTCAGTCGTAACCCGCTCTTCAAGTTGTAACAATTTATGCGTTTAACCTTCAGTGTTTCATAATGGCTAATAATCTGATTGATTGTAACACATTCTTTATTGATAGAAATGTTTTTTTACATATTGGCTTAGATCCGGATTTTTTGTTTAATTGTGTAGTTTGTGTTACAAGTAACTCTCAGTGCGTGAAAATGAGTGTGGAATTGTTTCAATCCCTGAATACAGTTCTTAACATCGTAAACTTTAAACTTCCATCACACTTACTGTTAAAGGAGTTTAAATTGATATCAATAAAGGAAATCAACGGTGTCAACATTCTGTCAATCAAATGCTTGCAGCAAGACCAGAATGTACAGTTGACTAAGGAAAATGTTACAAGAATCTTACAACTAAATGATAACATAGAAGAAGTTATACAGATGAAAAATATGTACATCCGATCCGCTTCATTGCTTCAGGCCTGTAAGATTTCAATGTTTCTTGGGAAAGAAATGCCGTTACCCAAAGACACAAACATAAGCGATGTTGAAGATTATTTGAATCACATCGAGGTCAAGAAATTGAAAGAACATATTCCAATCGCAGGTACTTGCTTAATAGCAGATTTGAAGATTAAAGCACTCAAACAATTGGCAAGAGGCTGGTTATCTTCTTCGTCCGAAACCAAGGTAATACGAATATATTTTTACATAATATCGTATACTAAAGAAAACAATTTTTTTAGTCTGAAGTCAACCGACCAAGGACAAGAGCATTCGTAGCGCGTGAAAAGGCAGAAGCAAGCCGTAAATTAAGTTTTCGAAAATAATTAAAAATGTAATATTTTATTGTATTAGTATCAAAATAATGTTATTTATTATATATTAATACGATGAATAATAAAATAAAAACAACATCATATTTTTAAAAGAAAAAAATGTTTTTTATTTTTACAAACTATTTACAATTTTCTTACATCACCATTAAATGGGTTATAAGTTATAACTTGATCGTGTAAAATGAGACAATAAGCTGCAGTTTTTGCTGGAATGGCTTTATCTGTTTCGAATTCAATTCGTAAATCTACAGTTGAGGATTTTACGTTGTCGTTTTGTCGTGATAAATCCACGACTATGATTGGTACAAATTGTTGAAAAATATGTTTTGGAAGTAAAGGATCACTATATTCTCTCTCGTAGTACGATTTCTGGAATTCAGCATACGCCTTGTACAATATGGCCGTAACGTTGTTTGTGAAATCTGCACGAAAATCTTCATATGGATATACTTCAGAGTTTAAATGTACTTTAAGGTTTTTCAGATAGCAGTGACCGAATCGTCCTGATGGATTAAATAAATTATTTTTTCGATCGGTTTGAAGTCCAATTAATGCAAATCTAGGTTTCTCCAATAAACTGCTTGATTTGACCGTCCACGAATGAGAAGTGTTCTGAGGGAGAACTGGATACTCGCACAAGTCCCAATTTCTGAACGCACATGCAAGTGGTTTACGAGAGTCTAATACTTTTAACAGTTTTATTTTTTCTTTGTCACTAACTCTGATGATGGGCATCTTCCAAATAATTTTATTCAATTCAATCGCTACTTTTTTAAGTTTTTCATTAGGATTTGTCGCCAAAACGTATAACGCATCAAAATCTGTAGATGATCTGTTTAAAATGATTTGTTGGTTGCAGTTGAGTAGTACTTTTTTATAATCTTCACAAAATCCAAACAAGTGTTTGAGTGGTATGCAACCAGCAAATTTGTTATTTAACATGAAATGTTTATTTTCACTGGCATCCATATCTACGTCCCAAGCAGCGTTTTGTAGATTATTCAATTCACTCGGAGTGTGCGAGCAAAAACCTTTAAGACTCGACGATATTCCAGGAGATTTTAATTTTTGTATTTCCACACCGTTAATTTCATATCGGATTTCAGAAAACAAAAACGCTAAGCCATTATTTGTAAAATTGAATTCACCCTTCTCTGCTGTAATATCTGCAGGTATATTTAATTTACCTTCAATGTAAAGATAGCTCTCGCAAGGCAAAGTGTAAGCGTCCATATTTTGAATAGATATTCTAATTCCATCGTTATTGGATAAAGCTGTAGTCGAATACGGAAGAAAAGAGTGGTACTGCATTTGAGTTATTTTACAATCATCATCATAGCCACCAGCTACGTCCAAATACACATCATCCATGATTATACTACTTTTAAAGAACGTAAAAACGATAGATTGTTTTTGGTTAGTTTCTTTACGATCGGCGTACGTCTTGACGTATTAATCTTGTTAATTGAACTATTGATTTTCTTGATCACATTTCTTTTTATATAATTGTTGAACTTAATAGCCATCTTTATGTTTAATTTGTAAACGAATTGTGATTGGCTCCCCTCTTAAATTGATTAAGTTATTATCTTGATCTCTTAACACTATATTTACTTTACTTATAGACGTGGAATTAAGCCGGTAGAAAACTAAATGTTTTGGAACTTCAATGATTTTATGTCCAGGCGGCGATGAAGGGAAAAACTCGTGTATCGTCTGGCTTGGTATCCCATTGCTGAATGAACCAGAAATTAGATTACAATCTATTTTTATACAGTTAACTTTCATTATGTTAACTATTTGTTCAGATTCGTGTTTTGTATTTGCAGAGTAAACTTTATTTTCAAAACCTAATATTTTCGATATATTATGTTCAATCGTGAAATCAATATCATGACTACACGTCATTGAGCATTTTAATGTACTGCCATCAGCCTTGAGTTTAAACAAAGTAACATGATTCGGTAAGAGTTTTTGAATCATTGACTCCAAATTAATTATTTCATATGATCCCGTAGGTATAGTCACATTTACATATTTTCCAAGTGAATTGCGAAATCCTATTGTATTACAATCGGGTTCTATGTTTGGTATAGAGTTATTTGTCTGCAGGCTTAACAGGCACAGTTGCGATGTATTTTTTACTTCTAATGGCGGGAAAATATCACACGACATTTCACTGGAATTACCATTTAATGTTATCGTGTACATGATAAAAATTTCAAACATAAATGACCGCAATTATATGTGTTATAACGTTGATGTCTAGTGTAATTATATTGTATGGTACATCCACTAAGGTACGACTGTAGTTCTAGTGGAGGCGGTAGATTACCAAAACTGTCGTAGTATGTAACTTGTTTTCCGATTTTTTTATACGCTACCCAATGAGTTCCTGTACTTTTTTCAATGTCCAAATTGATAACCGCTGATTCTTTATGCTTTGGACGTGAAGGTAACCTATCTCTAGAAAACACTCCGATGAAATGAGGTATTTTCATTATGCGTGCATGTTTTATAATTTCATAATCGTACAGCGCTCTTTTGGGTAACGTAGGAATCAGTTTTTTTTCCGTTTTACAGTTTTCTTTAAAGATTTACGGGTGCCCTTTCTTTTATACGAACCACCTCCATGTGGAGCGAGATATAGTCCTTTACCCGTCTCGATTTTATACGAACCACCTTTATTAGGGGTGAGATATAATCCTCTACCCAGATGTGAAGGTTCATTTCTATTAAATTCACTAACGGTTTTTACAACGTTAGAAATACCTCCCGTTAACGCTCCGAGTGCAGATAAACCAGCAAAAATTGGTATCAACGGTAACATACCACCAGTTTTTGGTATAGGTATGACACGAGGTACTCGAATTTTCTTACCGTTTTTACGGAATATTTTTTTAGCCGCCGCAACACATTTTTTTGCTAATTTCATCAGGTTCTTTTCATTAACATTTTTATTAAGTACATTTTTAGCCGCTCTAATAGCAGCGTTGAATCCGCATCCTGCACCCATTTTACGTTTTGCCTTCATACCCGTAGTGACTAGCCACGCTGCTGCCTTTTCTTTTAAATTAGAGTCTTTTGACTTGAATCGGTTCCAAGCCTGATTTTCTAATATATAATCTGCTTTTTGACGATCTGTCAAAGAGTTGCTGTGATCATAAGCGATATCGTGTTCTTTACACGCCGAATCCAAAGGATTGATACCTTTATCACCACGGTCCAATGCAATGCTAAAAATATTATCCAAACGGTCACCTAAACTGCTTCAAGTCGATAATGGTAAAGAGTTTTACAATACTACATTTGACAAGTTGATGAAAAAATATAATGTGAAGAAATATTCCGTCTACAGCACCATGAAAGCATGTATTGTCGAACGATTTAACAGAACACTAAAAGCGCTCATGTACAGAGAATTTACAGCGCGCGGATCATTTAATTGGACTTCTATACTGCCAATGTTATTAGATAAATATAATAATTCTAAACACAGAACTATTGGAATGTCACCAGTGCAAGCTGATACAAATCCATCTTCAGTAGAAATAAAACAACGAAAAATCGAAAATAAAAAAATCATATTTAAAGTCGGTGATAAAGTTAGAATAAGCAAACAAAAAGGTGTCTTTACAAAAGGTTATTTACCAAACTGGTCTACAGAAATATTCACTATTTTTAAAATAAATAAAACAAACCCTGTCACTTATCAGTTACGAGATTACAATGGAAATCCTATACTAAGCTGTTTTTACTCCGAAGAAATATATAAAACAAATTATCCTAATGATTATTTAATAGAAAAAATTGTACGAAAGAAGGGGAATCAGATATATGTTAAGTGGGCAGGATTTGATAATTCTCATAATTCATGGATAAATAAGAATGAAATTAAAAAATAATTTCAGTGGCTGTTCAGAAGTGAATGTGTTTGGTACAGTGAATTATTTTTCAATATTCCATACGGCGAGTCGGGTTAACAATATGTCATCGGCTATTTTGGACATTCATTGCATTCTCGGAGTTAACAACAAGTATTTTATTAAAGAAATGTCTATAGCAGACACTGAAACATGGACCCATCAACACTTTATATTTAAACATATTTCTTTAAAACAAGACGCAAAAAGTCGAAGCGTAAACAGTTGGTTGAAACGTCTATATCATGGTTTATCGTTGGAATATGGTGATGTCGAGTATGGAGAAATACAGAAAATATTTCAATCATTAAAATTCGATAGAATTTACGTTAAAGGTTTGCAGAAACAACAGATTATCAGCGAGTTTATGCCACACGCTACCGTCTTCAACTTTGAAAACTTAGATTGTCCACAGCTTTGTCAATTGAACGGGGAAACACTACCATGTTGTATTTTTCATAAGGATTTCAATCCACAACAATGTACATTGTATAAAGTATTCGCATTAAAAAAATGGTATCTTTATCTCTTAAAATTGTAAATATTTTTTTTTCTCTACTATGTATACATTATATTTTACATTATATAAATTATGAATATCATATAATATATATTCTACATTATATACAATGATTTAAATAATATACAGTTTTTAAAAATAAAGTATTAATACAATTATTTGCATAAAATTTTATTTCAAATCTCATCCACCATTGCTTCCGACTGTTCATTTGTTTCAGCCTCCCTATAAAAATATTTTAATTAGAATAACTGAAGAGGGTATATTTTTATTATAACATACTTAATTCGATAGTGTCCATATGCTAAAGTGTGTACTTTATCCTCGAGTATAACCCTCTTGTCATCAAAATTATTATAAGTTAATTTGCTTGATTTTATAGTCTTTAATTGATGTTTAAATGAACGGATAGAGACATTATCCGTCTTTACTTTCAAACTTGTATCACCAAATAGACATCGCAAATGATCTTTAAAGTTCAATTGGTTCTTTACCACATGCCCACGGATTCCTTTAGCCTTGATTTTCTCTTTACCTTGAATAATGTATGCATATGACTTGGCTCGCAACGCACAGAACTCGATCATAATCTCCCCATCCGTTTCATCGGAAAACAGTCCTGGAATATTCTTTCGCTCGGAAATATAACACGGATGGTTATGGGGTAGATTCGAGGTATCCATTCGATCGAGTAAGTTAGAATTATTCATCAGATCATTGTAAAAGTCATCAGTCTGAATAAAGTATACCAGTGAGTCTAAAATAATACAAATAATATTAAAAAAAAGATCATTATAATAATAATGATAATTTACCTGTATCTGTATACATAAGCTCAATATTATCTCCATAATGTTTTTGCATAACATTGTAATGGTAATCATACATTAATGTCTTAGAAATTTCCAGCACTGAGAAACCTGTTTAAAATTAAAATATTAAAATATAGCTGTTAATAACAAATTGTAAGTGATTATTTACCTATATAAATAGGCTTGCAAAATTTAATGATTTTATTCTCCAGCGATACAGCATTCAAGTTTTCGGAATACGTGGTGCAATGTTTAAACGTAGATCGATTTATTAATTTTTGTAAACGTCTTTCGCTAGACACAAGCTCTATATTTAAACGCTTGCGAACATTTTCCATCGTTTTTCCTAAATGATAGCCAAATAAAATTAATAAAAATAGTCATAATTAGAATTTTTAATAACATACCGAACACAGCGTTATTTAAAAGTTTGAAGAAATCCTTCTCAAACTCATTATTTGCATTTTTTCTCATTTCAGTATTTAAAACTATATATGGTTCAAGCCACGGCGATTGCTTGAATTGAACTACTCTATGCACCTGCAATATATATATAAATATTAAACATTTATAATATAGAAATAACAAACAAAGTTTACTTTTTCAACGATTAGTCCATTGTTCAAGGCTTGTTGCAGATTGCGATAGTGAACGATATAATTTTTTTTAGTCTCGAATGTAGCCATAAGTTTCCGCACTTTTGAGCCTGGTGGAATGCTATTTTGCGGAAGGAATGGCAGATCATTATGCTTATCGTGAAGTTTTTTCGGATAAGCAATATCAACCTCATAAATCCGCCCTATTTCAGAGTTTTCGGTCAAATCGTTTAATCCATCGAGTGATGGTTTGACCCACTTAAAGTCACCATAAGGCATGAAACGGCTCATTGCCCAGCCATAAAGATTGTTACCTAGAGTTAAAAAAAGTTAACTTAACTTAACTTATCATTATTAATAAATAAACTAACAGTCCTGATAAACAAGCCATGATTTGGGATCTGATGGGTTAAAATTTGGTGTTTTTTCATTGTTGGATTTCGCGTACCGCATGCTGGCTTGTGTGAGTCCACCTCGAATACCTATAGAGAAAAAAAATGTAATTCTGTGTATATTATACAAATAACAAACTTTCAATTTACTTACCATCTTCAAACATGAGGAGCATTTCATAATGTGTGAGTAATTCCAATTTTATCATCGTGTACTTTAACATTGCATCAAAAGAAAATGCTGGAGCTGTAAAGTAGTATGCTGGATCTAGGTGATATGTGTTTAAGCAGAGGTCTCGGAAATTTTCGAAAACATCGGCCAGAAGTAATACATCAATTTTTAAATAAAGATCTGAATACTCGCCCAGCGTTTTACAGTTGAAATGGCTCCAAACTTCTACCGCAAACTGATATTCCGAATCCTTGATATGTTCTTCAATCAGAGTACTATAAAAATCTTCGATCGGCGGTAATGAGGTTTGTTCAAGCTTACACCAATCATCTGTAAAGTCATATGGATAAACACCTTTACGGGTGACAAGTGGCATTTCATTATTGGAGAAATGTTTTCCAGTTTCACGGAATTTCTCCAAGTCCGGTGTTACAAGGTTTGCAGCTAAAGTTGATAAGCGTGTGGACATGAAACGAAATGTATCAACGAACCTGATGCTGAATGTATTACTTATATATTTGGAAAACGAAATGAACTTTTCCTCACTGTTTGGTATTACATTAATTCTTTTCGAGTTGTAATCGAGTTCTTTAATTATGAAATGTGCATCATAATTGGAGAGATTGTGTAAAAAAACGGGTACATATTTCGGTTGTTTAAGACTTAAATTACATCTACTGCATAAGGTCTGTCTGAATTTACCAGTCAAATGATCGTGATCGCGTACACGGGTATAGGTATTAAGATCACATTTACATAAATTACATTTAAAGCAGGAATTATGTTTAGCATTGTCATCATCACTCATATTTAAAATAATATTTGTCTCCAGTAGTTTTTCAATTTTCTCGGCCACATCAGAGATATTTTCAATAAAATGCTTTGCCACGTCCTGTCTGCTTTCACTACCTCGATAAATAACTGGTTTTGTTGGTATGTTAAATTCTCTTAATAACTCGGTTGGAACATCATCAGACGCCTTAACTAAAAATCCATAACTCATTGGACAATGTTTTTGAATGATTGTAGTATTTTCTCCTTTTCTTTCATTTGATTTTATAAGTAGTGCTTCAAAATCAGCGTAAATTACTATAGGATGTCGCTGTGTGTTTTGCCATGCGGTGAATTCCAGAACTTCTCCATCTGCAGGCATTTTTGGACGTATAGGTTTATGTGGACCGCATATTAATTTGTGATGTTCAAGCGCAGCCTGCCCGCTTAATTTATACTTTAAGTTCTGTTTATCGAACGACGAAAAGCATCGTTTACAGAATACAACTTGACCTTCATGATTAGTTTTTTGTGAACGAATTAGTCTTGAAAAGTTTGAAATGTATGTATAATGCGTATTGTTATTATCCGTTACTAATAATAGATCAAAGTGATCTCGTTTCTCATTATCTACGACTTTGAGTGGAAAAACTTCATATGATGAGAACTTTTTCGGTGGCTGTAATTTATTTTCTAGTCCGTACACATTAACAGAAACATTTAGATTATTTTTTTCAAATTTTAAAATATCTCTAAGTGTTGTTGGAAAAGAAATGTCTTCAAAACTATATTTATCTTCATGATCGGTATAATTTCTACCAACCCGGAATTTACTTTCCCCCGTAACATGCTTGGCCAATATAGCCCATTTAAAGCATTGCTGGTCATTATTTTCAGGATTGATTATAGCCCGTTTATCAGCGATAGATTTAGGTAATTCTATATACGATGAACCAGACATCGGTGTATACTTATAAACGCCAAGCAGTAAACCATCGATAGATTGTAGCGTAAACCCACTACCACGTGAACAATAAGTTTCTTCTTCTGCTAATAATTTCGTAAACGAATCATCGACTATTGCTTCGAAATTTGAAGCCTCATAAATTTCTCTAGCTGAAGTTTTGAATGCTCGATTTTCGGACGAATTTTCAACGCTTGGGCGATTATAAGTAGATTCCAGTTTTAAATTAAATTTAATAGGAAAATTATGTTTATTAATAGTTTCTAACAACGAAGATTTCATGGACTCGAAGAACTCTGAATAATTCTGTATATTATTCAGATTTTTGTAATAATACCATACAACCTTACGGCTGTGTGACGATTGAATTTCTACAAATCCTAATGTATTCACTTTTTGAAGCCTTATTTTTTTATCTTTCACAGTGGTATGAGTATTCTCTGTAAGTTTACGTTTATTACCTAAAATTGTAAATATATCTAAATTATTTATTTTTATAATTCTAATCTTAGATTATATAGATTACACACGGTGATGCACATGTTAGCGAGTAGTCGCTTGCGTATGTGTAATAACTTAAATCAAATTATCAGTTACGTAATATTAATTATCATTATTGAAAAAAAATGTACGAGTCGCTTATATTACGATCACATTTATCATTATTCAGGAAAAATGTGCGACAAGTCACTTACGTGATATTATTATCACATTAAATGTGATAAATTATATCATTATTGGGAAAAATGTGCGACAAGTCGTATACGTAATATTATGTTCATTATCGGTATAAATATGCAACAAGTCACTTGCACAGTATAGGATACATAACATAACTCGCGCCTAACACGTACATCAAAATATTCGGTTCCGCCTATTGTTTATGATTTTAACATGGCGATAATATACGAAAAAATGTGATTTGATTGTTATAAATTATTATTTTAAAGTAAAGAGTTTAAAAACTTGCTTTGCACAGTATCCAGTCCATTTTCAAATGCATCCATCGCGGCCATACAGATGTCATCAGATTCTAAATCATCCGCATTTGAATGCTTAGATAAAGAGGCACCTAGATCGAAATAAATTATTATGTAGGTTACGAAATCTAAGTGCTTTAAAACTCGTGTACTATCCTCATTTTCAAAAGCATTCATTGCAGCCATACAGATATTATCATCGTCATCGGATATGGCATTCGATGGTTCATCATTTCGGTTTGACGGTCCAGCCTGATTATCGGGGACGTAAATTTGAGGGGCTATTTCAATAATCCGATTTTCATGAATGATTCCTTTGTAAAATAATTAAATTATTGGAAAAATATTTAATTAAATATAATTTATACATACTGTGTATGTTTTTCATATGACGAGTACGAGCGGATCTGCGACTGAATGTTGAAATACACATAGTGCATGAAAACCGTACGCCCGCATGTTTTTTTTTATGTCTAATCAAACTATCTTTTCGTGTAAAAGACGTTGGACACAACTTACATTTAAACATTATGAAAATATTATAGTACTGAGTTAAAAAGTACAAGAAAAAATAATAATCCTAAAATCGATCGTTTAAATATTATATAAATGAGATTAACGTGTTAAAAATATAAGAAACAAAGATGTCGCTAATGAACGGTTGAACATCTAATGCTTGTAAATGATCGGTGTAATTCTATTATAAAATGTTGGTGTGAATAAAAGTTATAATTTTGCAAAAAAAAAATTTGAAGTAGGGGTTTATGCCGTTTATGGAGACCGCACACTACGGTAATCTTACATTTGTCATCATTTTATATAGCGATGAAAATATAAGTAAAAATATTTACTAATTTACAGTAGTATATTTGAATTACCTACTAATTTAGTATAATACATGTGAGAGACGATAGTGTGTTTAATATACCTATCATTTATCAACGTATGATATATTAGGTACTGTTTAATTTATATAATATGTGCGTGAGAAAATATCTTGTGAAATATGATTATATATATTAACGGGTAATTCAAATGCTTAATAAGTATTTAAGACATTATTGCAGGTATGAGTTGACACAAATACCCATTTATGGTTTCAAAAAAAAAAAAAAATGATTACGCAGGGATATGGTGATGTGTGGCATCGTCGGAGGTCCAACAGTATAGGTGTTGGCGGTACCATGGGTGAGTGGCGGGTGGCGGTACGGGTGGCGGTACCTTGGGCGAGTCGCGAGTGGCGGTACCTTGGGCGAGTCGCGAGTGGCGGTACGGGTGGCGGTGGCGGTGTTTGAACTGTCTATTAATATCTACTGACACCCATAAACAAAACCTTTCTTGTTCTGTATCCTACAAGTGCAGCCTAAAAAAATTAAAAAATTTACCATAATATATTATATATAGTCCCTACCTATGTTAGATCATTTTTGTTGAAATATAATACTTATGTACCTACATTGTGTAGGTTATTAAATGTAGTTAAATTATTTGTTCTACTTTATACTTATATAATACAGTATTATAAACTAGCATATGGCACTATACATTATAAATAAAAATAGAATACTGCTCTTATTTTACTATAAGATATTCTCTATACTTGTTCTAGTATTATATTATTATGTTTAGTAAAAATTATTACTTACCATACCAGAAGGTGAATTGTACATAGTCCTATACGACCTCTTACACCAGCTTCCATCAGCTACGACTGCCACTAAAGGTGTTCCATCAACATCGACTTCTCCTTCTGCAATGGCTAGTTCAGCTTCGACTTTTGCTGCTTCTTTCATTGTTTCTAAGGCAGTTTCTTCGTACCCTTTACATATACGATCGTGTTCAGCTTGGTATGTCTTTATATGAATAGTTGGTACTTCCATTGCACTCATAACCTCTTGAAGCTGACTATAACCACATCCAATGTTCAAGACTCCAATGACTGCTGATGTATTTATGGGCATAAATACATTGTTTTCAGTACCAACAGTCTTTTTAATTTGACACATACTGCACTTAAAAGTGAAAATTGATTTAAAACCAATTCGTTTCTCACCAATAACAATCATATTTTTAAAACTACAGTCAAATGGGTCATGGTTGTCAATATTTTTAATTTCCTCGAATAAATTAAATACATTTACAATTCTTCTACCACATACTTCAATTTCTTCTGTATTATTCTTCGCCGGTGAATTTGAAATGCATAAATTTGGATATTCTTCGTATTGTGTTTGGTCTTTTGTGGATAATATTTCTGATTTTTTGATTGGTGATACATTTAAAATTGTATTGAATAACGAAGATGACACATTTACTTCTTTATTTATTGGTGATGAACAACTAGGTTGTAAATGATTGGTCATATTCAACAATGAATTTTGGTACCCGGTAGTATCCAGAGGGGTAGCTAATGAAATATCATCATCGGTTAACAAGTAGTTACATTTCCCGTGGATGTTGGTATTCGTAGGTATTGATGATGTCGTTGATTGAAATGCATTGCTAGAGAAATGCCCGATATCATCAAAATTAAATTATCCTGGATTAATCTAATTGGTCATTATAAGCTCCAAAATTTGTATTTTGAGGAATTATCTTTGAAAATAATAATTCTAACAATATATTAGAAGCCTTATATTATAAATTTTCAAGCTTTTTGACTCAAAGAATACAATTTTATTGACATTTATGAAATATTATATTTAAATATTGTCATATATTCTATTTTGAAACAAATTCAAACATTTAAGTAAGTTTCAAGGTCCTACGTTTGGTAATTTTTTAAAAATAACAAAAATCGAAAATTATTTAGTAGTAAAACGTTATTTTACACGTGTTTTTTGATTTCAAATTAAAATTAAAACTTAATAAATTATTCTAAGCTTATCTTATGGACAGCATAGTATTAAATTTTAAATTCTTAGCTTTTGATAGTAAAATATTTATACATTTTTAACTACCAAATAGTTAAAAATATTCATGATTTTGACGAATTTTTGTCAATATTTGAACTTCAAATGCTAATAAGAAAAAATTGTGCCTATGTATTTTTATAATTTTTAAATGAGAGTTAGAGCAAGTTATGTGGACCCTTCAATTAAATTTTCAAGTAATTTGTCCCAGCTAAATTTTTTTTATCAACATTTATAAAAAAAAAAATAAAAAAAAAATTGAAAATTTCAATTGTCTATAAATAGCTCAAAAAAAGTCAAAACGTTTTGAAAATAAAATCACGTAAAGAAAATGGCAATCTTAATAACTGGTAAAATTTTCAAGTATTTACGACTTATACTGTTTGAATAACAACAAATATCAAAAATCGTTTGAGGCTAAACCGTTATTTAACGCGGATTTGTAAAAATTTAAATTTCAAACACTCATAAAAATTTTTTGTGTGAATCCGGTAGAGTTTTTTTTACAGATAATTGAAAAAAAATGTATGGAGAACCTTGTATCAAATTTTCAAAACTTACCTAGTTATAAAAGAAAAAAATTTTACGATTTTTCAACCACAAAATTACTTGCAAATTTTCGCAATTTTGACATATCTTGTATAAATTCGAACTTAAAGCACTTATTATAAAAAAAAATTGTAACAAACGATTTTGGATTTTTTTTTTACAACTTTAAAAACATGAATGAATATCTTTTAATATAATCCAATATAACGGAAATATGCTAAAATATTCTATAATATGTACCATAAACTAAAATATTCTGAAATATTCTCTGAAGTCAAAATATGCACTAATATGCAAAAAAAAACCATTTTTGACAGATTATACAGGTTATGAAATACAAACATTTCTTACTCCCATGAAACAGCATACGCTTGTTAAAAATATGTTTTTGCATAAAAATCCGGACTCTAATAATTATAAGTTATAATATTAGAGGCGGCGCGCTATACCTAATAACACATGGCTAAATTTTGCTCTTAAACTATTAAAGTTACCAAAAAAAACAATGGAACTATATTTATTCAAAATGTTGTCAGCTACATTTTTATATCGAGGTATTTTGAGATAAAATTAATATTTTCAAAGATAATTTTAAAGTCCGCAATTAAAATCCAAGATGATGTGGACATTTCCGGACCTCGGAAGAATTAAAATTTTCCGATTTAATTCCTCAAAAAATCATTAAATGACTGGACTAAATATAAAAGTTTTTTTTATAATGGTTTTATAGCAACTTACGTTGTCTTAGTAAATGCCTTTACATTCCCTTTATTTTTTTTTCTGTGGGATAACGGCTTTCTATGCTTAGGTTTGTACTTGCTATTCATTTTGCTTCGCAATTTTAACTTATAAAGACAAAACTTCACTAAACAGTAGAACAATGTTGGTTACGTTAGACGATTTTCTAATGACTGAAACTTCTAAATCATTGATAATAATATAAACGATAGGTTTATTGAATTATATTTTGTGACCCTGAGCGTAGCCCTCAGTTCACAGTAAATATACGATTATACGAAATACAACAAATTACAAAATATCTAATAATAATATCCTTATCTACATTTCGCTTGTGCAACGTCGGGTTACGATGACGAGATGGTTGAGAATGCTACGCGGGGAAATTTTACGCACCCGCAAGCACATGTCAAAGTAATTGTTCGAAACAAATGAATAGTGAAAATTTCACACTTAATATACGATTCTACTTTCAACAGTACGCTCCCATAAATACTCCGATTTAAGTTTTGAAAAAACTTATAAATTCTTAATAACATTTCCAAGGCATCGCTCGTGATACAATTTAAAAAATATTTTTAATTATTTAATTATTTTTATTTGAAAAGTTGCAATTTTTCAAAATTTGAAATCATTTAAAAAATATTATTGAAAATAAAAATTCAAAATGTATTCCGACCGATGCATCAACCAAGTACTGAAAAATCTAAATCCGTTTTCAAAACTTATGTCGGATGACGCATTCTAGAGTATGGTTAAATTTAGAATGTGCTATTTTCAATAAAAAACGGGCTGGTGTAGAGGCCCCTTAACAAATACAACGTATTAACAAAATTCTCAATTTTCATTCAAGTTTTCTCGGTCAACTGGTGGTCCAACGACAAATTATCACAGAGGTTAAAATGTTTAACATGTAATTCTACACCAGAATCAGTTTTTCTTTTTTCCAAAAACTCGTTATTTCAAATTTTGGGTGTTCAAAAATCGTTCGACCTAAGTACGACGTTTAAAAATCCTTAATAACGGTTTTTCGAAAAATCAAATGCATACAACTTATATAGCTAGTTATGGGGATCAATTTTATGTCTTACGACTTTCGTCCTATCTTTTACGGTTTTCCCGGAAAACAGTTCGTTAACGAAATATTTTTCAATTTACGAATTCTATAATAATATTTGAATTTTAAAATACATAAATTTGGGAATTTTTTTATTTCATTGTTGGTACTCTTGCATTTTCAGTTGGCCCATAGACCTCTATTAATAGGTTCATGGTAGGTTGGCTCCAATTTATGCGTTTCTTTCATGAGAATTTCTGGCTGAAGTCTGGTACTATGGTTGTTACCCCGGAGCCCCGCAGCCCACGCTCTATGCGGCCATTCCAAGAGTCAAGACAATAGAATTGTAGTTTTTACCGCCATAAGTCAATAAAAGTCTTAACTACTGTACTAACTACTAATGCAATATCGGACTTTCACAGCCAGACTTATACACAATATTATACACGTTGACGTTAGATACACCTATGATCACCAACTCGCAGGTTAGTAATTACTCACAAGACACAAGTCAATAGCTGCTGATGAGCGGATACTGAACAGCAAACGTGACATTGTACTATTCATACTGGTCACATGATCACTACAGCAGTAAAGTCGAGTGTGGTCGCACTTCGCAGCGGCAGCAGTTTATGAAGGATGGTTCAGGTAGACAGGTATAAGTAAGCGTAAGCATGCGCCGACTTTAATCGCAGATGCAGCGTACTGAATAAAGCGGCCAATTTTTTATATTCAGCCAAATTCATTTTGAAAATTATTAATTGTATAATTCAATAGGCTGTATTCATATAGTGGCTATAGTAATATTATTCGTAATTTTAACTAGGGAACTAATTTTTTTAATCTAGGTATAGTTACAGGATTGTACATGGTAAGAGATTCGTTTATATAACAAATGCTTTGATTCTTTTGTTTGATGATTTGATCTTAAAATTATGGAACAATTCTAATGCAATTCTCTTATTTCCTATTTTGCTCTTGGATTTTACAGAATAAAATCAACAATTATTAATTTTTTTTGTTGTTGATATTGTAAACAATTGAATTGTTAATGTATTTTAAGGTTCTATTGAATGAAACATGTGGTGAAATGGTGAAAGACAATCTATAATTGCATATCAAATGATAGCGGATCAACCAATGGTCTATGTCTAGTGGGTGAGTTATATTTTCACCCTTGCGTACCTCTTAGTAATTGTTTGCGTTAATATTATGTAAAAGTATTATATAAATCAAGAAATGCACATAACTCGATAATAAAATTAAATATTGTTAATACAGATAACGTTAAGTTCAATAATCTATAAAAGCACTAATATTAGCTAAAATCACAAAGCTTATTACATGTGTTAAATTGTTACTTTTACATACCGAAATAAATGTTTTGTTATATATTATAATTATATTTGTTAAAAGGTTCATTGTATATAAGGGTGTATACAATGACAATATGGTCATCCCATATATTTTCTGTCACCCAGGGCCTAAAATACTGTGTCCCCTGAATAACAAATGTGTGTCCCAAAACATACATCTAGGAATTTCAACACAATTTAAAATATTTTGAACTTATTGTTGTATTTGTTTTATGAATTTTTAGAACCAGTATATCATATAAATAATATTTTGTGTACAGGTATGTGGTACATAAAATAAGTGAAATTTTGGGAGTTACAACCTCCGTAGATTTTTTTTGATATAGAAATTTGTCTAAGCCCAAAGGTAACAGTTAAATTAATAAGTGTGTCTCCTACAGGCCCTGCAGTGTCACAGGTGAGTAGATGGGTGACATTTAGTTGATCAGAATGTGCTGTAAGCGGTGTTGCAAATTTCATGGATAAACAATATTCAAGTAATTTAAAAAGAAAAATACTGTTCTGTATAACTTGCTATAGTAGTAATAAGAGAGCAACAGTCATGTGCCAAGCTGCCATTTTTATTGTTTTCTTACTTCAAGAAATTAATAAATGAGTTTTTTTTAATTGGATAGAGGAAACTTTTTTTTCAAATTTGTATGTATTGATAACTTATGAACTTCAGCTTAAGTGTAAATTATTTTTCGTATAGAAATATAAGCCATATAATTAAATACAAAAACTATAGATTAACTGCTATTGACAGTTAGTAAAGGTACTCAACGTGTATTGGAGGTTTAGTTTCTAACTTCCTTGTTGATGACTATTCTTTCGGTGTGCATTTGTAAATAGTTCTCAAATAATGTCTATTATTTGGGTATCATAAAGAATAATTTTTTTATATAAAAGGCCATGTTTTTAAATTTTTTTTTTTTAGAAAAAGCAGACGGTATCACATTTGAACATTTCAACACTGGCTAGTATAGAATTGAAATCATCGCAAGAGTAGTAAACTAAAATCTTATGAACATAAATACATATTATTATATTCAATTTATTGAAAAAAAACTTTTATTATGTTAATGAGTTATTATAATTTATTGTTTTCAGTAGTTTTTAGGATGATATCAGTGTAGTTTAATGTTACACTTAATTTAATTGGCCTAATATACAACTTTAAGTTAAGAACATTCTGTTTGTTTACACGTTTAAATTTTTCTACAATATGTGACCATTTTTAAACTTATGTTTTACTTAAAACTGGCCTAAGAATTGAATCATCATAAAAAAATACACAGACAATGTTCTTAACTTAAAGTTTGATAATAGATCAATTGAATCACAATTCATACTAAAGTTTGCAAGACTAAGATTAACTCTTGTCGAATACTTATTTGCTATGCTGAGTTGTAAGGGATAGATAAAAATTATTGTGCTACATGTTGGAAATTATGTATATGGCATTTTTTTTCCATTCATATTTAAATAGGTACCTAATTTTTAATGTCAAATACAACATACATTATTATGAAATAAAATTAAGAATTATTCGTCGTGACTTTGTAAGTATACCTACATATTATATTACCTGTTGAAAAATTGGTTAAATTATTTAGAATTAAGAACAATGAATGAAAATATTAAAATGCATACCAAATGTAACAGCTAAAAATTAATATTTTTAAAGTTATTTGCTAAAAGTTATTATTAATCAATTTTATACTTAACGTTTTGAAAAATTTTAAACTTTCTCAAAGTAAAATGTTAAGTAAATGGCTTTAAAAGTATTTTACGATTTATTAACCAATTTTAATGACAACTTTTTTTTAACGGTAGCAGTTTTTGTGCGATCTATACGAACAATAACGACCTACTACTATAGATATCCTAAACTGTTTTTTTCCTTTAAGTGGAACCATTATATGAATAAATTTTGGTTATATACCACATTGGAGTGTATACGAAAGTATTGAGAACTCCGCTTTATCCTCAACTACGTGGACCATTGATTTATAATTATATATAATATACAATTTAAATCTGGTGTTATACCACGGCAAGAGTGTATACGAAAGTATTGAGAACTCTAAACCTATTTGCCTGATTAATTATTTGATTTTAAGTTCAGTATACTGTACTATTAATACAAACACCTTTAGTTCAGTGTGTGTACCTATACTAATTTATGAACTTTTAATAAATTATACTATTTCTATACATAGTATCTTTCTTTAACACATTAATAAAACGAGTTATTTTTTTTATTATTTAAACAAAAAAAATCACAATGTCCAATAGCATTGACACGGAGCAATGCAGTGGAATAAACGGTACGTCAAAACTCTCCACACTTGTTGAGAGTGATAATAAGATATAAGTATCCCTTGATAAAAAAAAAATATGTGACGTGTAAGTCTTAAGAACAGAGTTAAGGATGTTGCCGATTGCATTAGATTAAAATACCCATCTATAATAGATGAAACTGTTAAAATGTCTGACCCGAGAATAATAAATATTTGCAAAGAGGTATTTAAAACAAATAATATAAAAAACTTAGTTATGATGTAGTTCAAGCATTGTCGGCGAACAACTCAACGCTGTGTAAACTCGTTAGAGGAACTACAGAAACTAATATACCTGCAAACATAAAATATTTAATACCTAACAATGAATTGGTCCTACATCCATCTTCAGCTGTAAATAAAATCTGTAGATTAAAAAAAATCACTAAAAGTAAAAAAACTATAATAAGTTTACTCCGGTCTCGCACGATAATCAAGGAAATCTCTTCATCTGTAAATGGTGATGAAGGTTTCGACATACTATTACCGGTACAAATCGGTAAGTCTATTGTTGAGAACAATTTAGATGTCTGTGACAGAGTAGTGGATATCACTCCACACTCATTGTCAAATACAAGTTGTAAGCCCAATAAATTAGGAATCAATGACAATGTCGAAAACTCGAGGGTTGAAAATTCCGGTCAGAATACCTATGAAACTGAAAATAAAACAGTACTGAATAACTGTACTAATAAAAAAACAAATTTTGAAACGCCCTCAAAAGAAGTACTGAGGAGGGATGTTGGGCGAAAACTAGATTTTAAAGCCGACTGTGACATAATAGAGTCAGAAATTTCTAAGTGTACAGCGATAAAACAAATAAATGAACATTTAGAGAGTGACTGTGGAGTCTCTGAACTTAATTGGACGTTAGACGCTTGGAACAGTTCCCTTAGATCCGGTGAAATTAAAACAATTGAAGAGACAAATAACTCTTTGGCTACCAACTATTCTAATACTCCAATTAGGTTAGAAGTAGACATTTCTGGACAACAAACATTTACACATTCATCACAAGCCGTTGATTTTAAATGTCATAAAAGTTATGTTGACGGTGATTTTTCTCCTATGAAATCTATAATGCTACCGAATCGGGCGGAGTTGATTGATACTGTAACTCCGATAAAATTGTCAGGAACTGTTGTGGCTTGTAGCACTCCTGAGGCGGACGCAAAAGCGCTTCCCAGGAATTCCAAAAATATATTTCCGTCGACAATAAGCGGTGACCTAGAAAATAAAAAAGAAAAGCGATATAATTTTTCGTATCTAAACACTATAGAGGGTACTTTTGAGTTATCCATTAGTGAATGGAATAAACTTGAAAAGTTGTCTAATGAACATGATAGAATGTCAAAGGACCTTAGAAATATGTTGATTAGAGATAAGTTTGTAACCGTCAATAACTCTTGTGTTCTGTCCATAAAAAATGTTAATAAAAATAGTCGCGGTAAGTTCACTAGTATTTATGGTTATTGCAGACACAATACTTGTAAAAGTTTTAAGTTTGATTTTGAAAAAAAAAACTGAAAGCGCCGTTAAGGTGTATGTTCTTAGGAATCAAATAAAATATAGCCATGGTGGAAAATTAACAAATTTTCTAAGAGGACCGGAGCGAATGAGTTATCGAAAAGAGGCGAGCCACACAAAACCGTTGGCTTTGAGGCAAAAACTTGTAATGAAATCTTCTCCTAGCAAGATTAAACGAGGGAACCTTCAAAACATAAGATCAACCAGTGTGTATAACAGAGTGTCACACGAGACTCTGAGTAAGTTTGATTTCAATAGCGATGACAGATTAGATATGGTACAAATGGCTTCTGAAAACTCAGAATTCGTGAAATACGTGTCACCCCCGAAAGTCCTAACTTCGAATGTTACATATACAGTAAGGAGCAATTGATGGTATTGAATATACTCAAACCGGTCACATTACATGTTGACGCGACGGGTACAGTCATAAGACCTACTACGTTAAAAAAAAAAACAAGAAAAACGTTTGTTGTACTATGCAGCAGTAATAAAAGCAAATGATCACATGATGCCAGTTGCGGAATTCATAAGTACCAATCAATCAACAACAGCTATTTTCAGTTGGTTATATGCATTTAAACAGTTTGCAACAGAACACGGCTTTGACGTATCAGATTTAATTGCGAATGTGACGAGTGATTTCTCCACGGCAATAATCAAATCGCTGGCACAGGCTTTTAACGGGTGCAAGAATGTCATTGACTACCTAGATCAATGTTATGATTACTTGTACAATCACAAAGAAATGAAATCAAAAATCATACTCAATTTGTGTTGCTGTCACTTGGTAAAAAATATTTCAGACGACGTGTTCAAGTACTATGGCGCAGCTGGCAAAACTAATAAAAACAAAGATCTTGCACGTATCGTTGTAAGTTTTGTAACACCAGCATTTGATCTGAAAATGGTAAATGATTTGGATAAATGGTTTAAAGCACTTTGCATTGTTATACTTTCACCATACCAAAATGGCGATGTTCAGAAATCCATTGACTACCTGATTGATATTAACAACAGCGATATGACGGTGTTGAATTCAAAAGAGTACAAAGATTTTGAAACCAATTTGTTCTTAAATTCTGATGGAACGCAGGTAGATGATCTGAAAACAAACCTATTATAAAAGGGAAAATATAAAGCTTCAAAGTTTTATGGTCATTTTGCGAAAATGTCTAGAGACATAATAGCATCATTTACATTAGATAATGAAGGCGTTCCAAACGAGTTTCACAACGAAGAATACTTCAGTGACTTGCTGGGATCTGTTGTACCCGTCATACTAATGTGGACTTGTCTTATGTTATATTCCAAAATAGAAGTGTGCCATAGACCAAATAATTCTGGTGCAGAATTATGGTTTCATTATCTCAAAGGGAACAGCCTACAAGCAAAAAGTATGAAATGTAGTCGCTTCATAAGGCTTACTAGAGGCAGGATAGAAAGTGTTGTCAAGGAAGTCCTGTGTGACATACCGAACAAGCGTTGTGCTATTCCCAAAAAACGAAATGTCGATGACAATAGTCTTTGGAAAAATAAAAGCGTCTTATCAGTCAATACAGAAACAGATCTGAGTGACGATGAAGACGCTGAACAGTGGCGAGCTAGAAAAAATAAGAAAATAAGTTATTTTAAGCAAAGCAGCTTAATGGCAAATATGAAAAAATTTAAACCTATTCAAGCTATACACAAGAAAACAGAGATAGCAGTTGATTTAACTGCGATTAGTGATAAAGATAATCAAATGACAGAAAATAATATGGTCACCACAAACGCAGTAAAAACTGTAAAAACATTTTTAACGCCTGGTAGTTACTGTTCACCTATATAAAACATGATACTTACTCAGTCAAGGCTGGGCAAGTTAATGATTTTTTTTAACTCAGTTAAGTTAAGTTAAACAATTTTTGTTCAATTAAATTAATAGTTAAGTTAATTTATTTTTTTAATATATCAATTAAGTTTAAAGTTAAGTCAACAAATTTTTGTTAACTTAACTTCAATTAATAAGTTAAGTTAATAATAAAAAAAAAATTCATTGAAAAGGTTTAAAAATAAGTGAAAATCACTTGTATAATAGGTAATAATGTAATATACTAATATTAATATGATGTATATAATTTAAAAACTGTTGTAGGGCTGTATCATTTTATCACTCTATTTAATATTTATATTTCACTCTGGAGTCTGGGTTGATTTACATTTTAGTTTAAATGTGCTTACTTTATTGTTTAACCTTTACAATTCAAAAATAAATAACTCAAACATTTAAAGATGAGGTATAAAAAAAAAACTAGTAACTATATTTTTTACTTAAACACGTAGAGAACATTATAGGTTACTCGGAAATATTGTTTTCGGATTTTGATACATTATCCGATTATTGGTCGGAGAGTCCTTATGACTGCACAAAAATGTGGCTTTCAAATTTTGTGATATCTATTATATTGGCTAGTTATTCTGTGAAATATAGCAAAAAGTCAAACACCCAAATATTCAGTTCGGATTTGGTTTCTGCTATTGTTGAAAAACACAAATATTATAAAGAGAAGGTGACCATTAAAGAAAATAGTTTTCTCGTTATGCCTTGGAATGTAGGAGGTTCACATTGGATAATAGCATTTGTAGATTTTTGTACAAAAGAATGTTTCATAATGGATCCTATGGGGCATAAGATCAATGAACAAGAGCGTTTCAATAAATTGGTTAAGGGACTTAATCTGTACTGTTCATATGGTGAACATAAATGGTTTCCGAAATTCAACTTAAGTAACCATTAACTACAAAACGTTCCGTTACAAAAAGATTCGTACAATTGTGGAGTATACGTACTTTATTATGCCATTACTGATGAACAGAGATTGTTTTGATCCGTTTTTCGAACCTATGGGATATAGGCAGTATCTCAAGACATATTTGTTTGAAAATTCTGATTTCATGAGAGACATCTGCTTTTATTGTGGCAGGACTGGTTATTCTCACAGAGCAATGTGTCATAAAAAAGATGTTGAATGGGTTGAGTGTACGGACTGCAACCGATGGATGGTGATTCACTGTATTCCTGATGAGGATAAATTAGACACAACAGCAGACTATGAACAGAGTGATTTTAAATGTCTTTTGTGCCAGGAACAACATTAATTAAAAACCTATAAAATAAAAGTGAAGACATGAACAATCATTACAAAACAAAATATACTAATAATTATGGTCTTGAGTATTTAAATACAAATATTAAGTAAGTGCCCAATAGTAAGTATTTAAATAGGTTAGTGGTAACTGGTAATATCAGATAGGTACCTAATAATAATATTTTAATTTGAATACATTAAAACACTAAGTTTCTATTGGTAAGTGAGTAATAGTCAACAATAAAACCATACATTATAATTATTAAACAATAATTACATACTGGTGTACCCACAGTAACCAGTTTAACTCTATCATAGGTATAGTGAATTAATTAATACCAATAAAAAGATATGTATATAGTGGAGTGCAAAATATATTATGTTTTTTTAATATATACCTGTCTAACATGAAATAAAATAAAATGAATAATTAAGATAGGTACCTACTAACATAATGAATAACTTGTGAAAAGTGTTGTTTTCTATAGGCCTACTGGGGATCATTTCAACACAAAAAAAAAATGAAACGAATCCATTGCATTACCTCTTGGGCGGATTTGGAAAATGAACTTCCATAACAGTACATTATACAATATTATATAATCTACTAATTAGGTACCTTTTAACTGTAGCATTATTATTTAACACAGACTGAATTGCACAGTTAGTACTTACAGGTTTCATAATTTATAATAGTAGCTTCAACATTGAGTTTGAAATTTCAATTGAGTACTCTTAATAGTTACTATTAACACAAATAGTAATTAGAATAAGTTCTCAGCAATAATAGCAGTAAACATGGTGGCCCCTTGGAAACATGTCAGCAATAATTGTAGTGCAAATAGCTATACCCATTACCCACTCACAACAAAGGTAAATTGATAGCAATAATGTGGCAATAACACGACTATTGAGTATTGCCAGTATTGGTGATACGTAGCAATAAACTTATACAATAATTAGGTGGTAACACTGATTTCATAGTGTACGATAATTAGTTAGCAGTAGAAAGCATCAAGTTAGCAATAATCATTGAGAACCACTGAAATTTTCTTATCACAAATAGTCGATTATTGCTAATGTAATTTTCATCTTAAAATGTTATGTATAAATTAATTAAAATAAGGTTTAAATGTTTTCAATATTCTAAATATTTAATGTTTATTACCTATATTATTATACAGGGTGATATTTTTAAGTGGGTACACTCATTATTTCAAAAAGTATTTATGTTTTTAAAAATATTTTTTTACATAGTTTAAAATTGTTAAAAAAGCAACGTTTTTATTAAAAAATTATATTTTTAAATATTTTTATCCTTATAATTTTTTAAGAATCACCCTGTAGATAAATACCTTATGTACAACTTGTACAACTGTACAAGTTATACAAAAAAAAAATATAATAAACACATTATTTATCGATTTTTATGTAAACAAAGTTTATGTATTATGAAGCTACTATTATTAGATAATTTTTTTTGTTTAAGTAATTTTATCACATTTGTATATATTTTTTTTACAGGCACAATTAAGTAAAAAGCTGGCTTTAGCTATTGCTGTAAGTGGATCTCCTTTGTCTATGATAGAACATCCTCTGTGGATTGATTTTTTTAAACACATAAGACCATATTTTAAGCTACCTAGTAGAAAAGCTATATCTGTAGCGCATGTGGATAAACTTTATGAAGAAATGCAAAGCAGCATTACAAGTGATCTTCTTCAAGCTAATGATTTGCATCTCCAATTGGATGGATGGACAAACATTAATAACGATGGTATAATTAACTTTGTGATTTCCAAACCTGAACCTTTGTTCGTTAAATTTTTAGATACTTAAGATAATCGTCACACTGCCGAATATTTGAAAGATAAAATTTGTGAAATAATTGAGTTTTATGGAAAAGAAAAATTTTTTGTTATCATTGGAGACAATGCTGCAAATATGAAAAAATCATTTGAATTAGTAAAATCTATTTATAAGAGTATTCAACCACTTGGGTATGCTGCTCACGGACTACATCTTTTGTGTTCAGATATTTTGAAAATAAGTTCAGTTCATGAGTTTATGAAACAAAATTCAAACATTGTACATGTCATTAAAATATCTCAACTGCTGTCATCAGTTTTTAAAAAATATCAGATTTCAAAAGGTATTAAAATTCAACTAAAGTTACCCGTGAAAACACGTTGGGGTAGTTTCTTATTTTGCTTAGAAAGTTTATTTCAAAATAAAAGTGTTTTACAAGCTATAGCAGTAGATGAAAATGTACCAACTTCATTAATAAAAGGTATTAAATTGACATTACTCGATGATGATAAGTATTGGGAAAATGTTTCAAAAATGATCTCTGTGCTAACTCCAATAGTAAACGCTATCATATCCATTGAATCAAATTCATCTCGTTCGAACATTAATAAATAATGTTGAAAATCAAATAGATTTAATTTTTTCAAAATCAATACGAAATCCTCTATTTTCTATAGCTGAAGAAATTAAAATTGTAGCTGATATTAAAAAAAAGAAAACTTTTTATATTAGGTACAGTTCATTTAGCTGCTGAATTACTAGATCCAAAAACTCAAGGCTGTAAACTAAATAGTGATGAAAGAATTGATGCTTTAGAAATTTAGAATTCATTTATGAATTAGGAATTTCAATGGGAGTACATATTATGGAAGACCTGTCAAATTATCAATCAAAAAATGAGAAATTTGCAAAAAAATTTATTTGGGAAAATTCACTTTTATCTGAACCCTTAAAATGGTGGCAGTTTCTTAATCATATATCACCACTATCCAAAGTTGCTGTTAGAATTTTGTCTGCTCTTCGTACGTCAGCTGCTACAGAGAGAATGTTTCGTACATTTTCTTGGATACACAATAAAAGGAGAAATAAATTAACTACTGAAAGAGCTGGAAAATTAACTTATCTGTCTTATAACTGGAAACTTAAAAATAAAATGTGTAGTATTTCTAAAAATAATGAAGAAAGGTCTAAAAATTCTTCAGTAGTTATAGAAGAAATACAAAGTTCATCTAATTATATTGCCCCCAATGAACACAGAACACTCTTCAAGCTCTCAAAGTGATTCAGATAGTGATCAAACTATAATTTATGATGATACTAGTAGCGATGAAGAATTAATATCTTCATCAGATGAAGATAATTAAAGAGTTAAGACTAAATAGTTGTAAACGTTGAAATGTGATAAATATAAATAAATAAATAAATATTGTAAACCAAATTAATATTATGTATTGTTTCAAATTTCCAAATTGAACCTTAAGAATATGCCTAAAATTTAGATTAAGGAATGAGTGAATTTTTTATAAATTGGTAGATTAAGATTATTTCTATACATTAACTAATATACTTATAATATACATATAATATAATTTGACTACAAAGTATTACTTTTTTTATTTTTAAGAGTGAGAATTGTATTGACTTTATTTTACATTATGTTTTTTTTTTTATAAAATTTCGCCTAAAATAATAAATAAGAATTGTTATAACTTACAACTTAAGAAAAATAAGATTATTTACCTATCTATTTTAATATTAGTCAAAGCAATGCATTTTTTATTTTTTACTTAGAGAATTTTTTATGTTTTATTCTTTTATACCATGATAATGTATGTTATAAGAATAATAATTTGTTTTTATTTTATTTTAAACAATTAAAGCTCTATCACTACATAAGTTTTCAGCCTGATTTATCTAAATATCTAATTACAAATTAAAAGTAACATTGTTTTAGTTACATTATATTGGTAAATGGTTTTAAAATTTATTTAACATTGAAATAAAATAGAAAAAACGCAATTAAAATAAATACCCAAAATACCGGGTTTTTATTTTAAATATCGGGTAAATACTCTGGTTATTTACCCAAAATTTATTTATCGGGTATTTACCCATCACTAGGTATACTTACATAAACATACCTATTATAATATATTATATATTTTAATATTTATATTATATTATATTGGCTATTAAAATTAAACTATTATCATTTATAGGTACAGGTACAAGGTACCTACACACATTTATAATATGTCACATATAGAATATAGTCAATATAGATAATATTATATAGGAGCTAATTAAATTAACTAACTAAATAGTAGATAGCATTAAAATATAATACAATTAAAATAAATAATTTAAGGAGTTAAAATCTAAAAATGTATTTAACTTACCTATGAAAAACTGTCCAACAATCTGCTGTTAAACAAACATATTGCACAGTTTTGAACTCCATTTTTAATTCTTCAATTAAACTATTGAATAGAATTTCTACGTCTCGCATTAATGTTCTTCGAGATTCCAGTACTTTTGATGATGTTACTTTGCAATAATCAATGAAAGCTGGGTGTTCTATCAGGGAAAATGGTGATACTGTGTTTATAATAAGTTTTAAATTTGCATTATTGAACTCAGTTTGGGTTAATTTAATAGAATTGTGTCCAACTTCAGTAAGTTTTAATTGCTTGGAATGTTTTGAAGTACTAATGTCATTACAATTTCTTTTTTTAAATGCTTTATTGAAATCATTCAAATGATGAGAATGCACAAGCTAAAAAAAAATAAAATAAAATTAATTTAGGTACCTACCTAAAGTTCCATTATTAACATAATGTCATGATAAGAATATTTTTCTCAATTAATAAAATATAGTCTATAATTACATTCATTGATTTATTAATACTTTTTATGTATTATAATATTATGTTAAACACTGGTCTGTAGACTTAACCAGTTAACCTTAGAATTAAATGTAAAAATAATTATTTTAAATTATTAACCATAGTTACGTACTAACGTACCTTAATATGAGTTCTAAGGTTTGCATTGGATAATTGAGAAGCAGATACAATTTTCTGTTTAGGTAAACATAATAAGCATTTAAATGAAAGACCAGTCTTACTTTTAGTTTTAACATCGAAAAGTTGTTGAAAAAAAGAGTTTATACATGACCACTTTTCAATTTGATCATCACTATTGACTGACATAGTTAACAGTTATAAGTTGATGAGTATAGTATAATTTATAATTTATTATTATATACGATTTTATTGTATTAACTATTAGGTAATAGGTATTTTATTATTTCAAAGATTTAAGATTTAACTTCAGTTGAACACAGAACAGTAAACCTTACCGACAAGCGACTACTAACTACTCCTGCTAAGTATTGACTAATGACTTGAGTATTGAGTAAGCTATACTCTGGCGAGAAATACATAATCGACGAGAGGCGAACGCGAACATAGACTAATCACAAATTCAAATTATAGTATAATAACAATATCAATTTTGAATTTTCCAATATAATTTATACTTCTTACTAATCAATTGTCAATTGTATGTATATGATGCGATCGATGCCCATAGAGTATAGACTAATAATAGATTATAAGTCATAACACAGTGATAACAGTTAACGTCAAATACGCTCTGCTTTGTTTTTATTATATTATACGTATCTCCCTCTATGTTATAAAGTCGTATGTGTTTTTCTCAAATATATTAATCAGTGAATTAGTTACGATTCGCATCAGAGTACCTGTTCTAAATTTCTCTCCTTTTTGAGACCTTCAAATTGTCATCGTCGCTTCGTCGCTACTGCTTTACATGTGAGTAATACTTTCTTATCATTTAGTTACTGCTGAAATCATATCTACAGTACGCAATCAATAATTGAAACAGCTGTTTTCTACCTCCATACTATCTTACTACATCTTGGAGACTTGAACGATCGTCACTTTTCCACTCGTCTATACAGTTATCTTACTTCTACCTCCAAATCACACCGCTGTTGCTGTGGCTGCGTTCTCCTCATATCAAGGGGCAAGTGTTAAAAATTATTATGGTTCGACCAAACTATGGACTGTGTTCGGAACCAGTTCAACGTGAACAACCATTAATTTCATGCCATAGTTGCAATAATCTTTTTCACTCCAACTGTGTTAACCCTCTATCTCAAAACATGAGCTTTCTTTCTAATAATCCATCTTGGATTTGCAAAGTTTGTCTCATCAAACCTAAACCGTTTGACACTGACGACAAGCTTAACCGTATTCTAAGTGAGCTCCAGTCTATTAAATCGCATCAGCTTAAATCAAATGAGCTACTAAATGATATCTCCTCATCTATGAGCGCTTTAAATGATAAGGTTCTTCAACAAGGGAAATACATATCTTCTCTTGGCCAATCTGTCACTTCACTTGAAAGCAGCTTAGCGCAGTTACGAATGATGTAAAATCTCATGGCCAATTCATTGGTGGACTTGAAACCCGAATGTTGGCCACTGAAAAGACTTTATCTAATATCACAGCGTCCCCAACCACTACCGAAATTACACCATCCCTTAATGATATTGCTCGAGAAGTACAACTAAGGTCACTGCTTGCTTTAAACCTTATCATTCGAGGAGTACCAGAATCTCCCAATAAGTCTATATCTGAAAGAATCTCCCACGATAAAAAATTTGTTTCGGATATCTTTAGTATACTTGATCCTCCGGTTCCGGTGGAACTCATACTCAAAGCCTACAGAATTGGGAAAACTTCTGATACTAAGCCGCGTCTATTGAAAATAGTACTCACCTCACGGGAGGCAGTTGATTCTATAGTCACGACATTCCCTAAACTTCAAATCAATCCACCTGATAATTTCCGTTCAGTGTCCATCACCCGTGACCGTACGCAATCTGAGCGCCAATCAATTCGTGAGGTTTATCAAGAACTTAGTACCAGGCGTGATGGTCTTCCAAAAATTATAACTGCTACTTCCGACTCAAAAAACGGAAATCACCAGCAACGTCCAACAACCAAAAAATCTTAAATCTTGCACTTCACTCGCCTTGAATCAAAAGTGTTTTCATCTCTGTTTATTGTATCCACACAACGGTAAAAAATTCTTGTCTCGATTGTCCGTTATGTACCCTCGCTTTTTCTACCATTAATTGTTATTTTGATTTTGTGAATAATATTTTTGTACCACCTTAGACCATAAATTCTTGTTCCAATAACCAAAATATTAATTCGTCCATTAGTAACCATCAATATATGCATCATAATAGTGATATTTATTTATGTAATTATAATACAACTTGTTATGATTCTGATACGATATCACGCAATATTACTAAAAATAATTACCTTGGATTTTATCAAAACTGTAGAGGTCTCAGAACTAAACTGTCGACCGTTAAACGAAATGTTGCCTCTTTTGATTACATTTTTATTGCCTTAACCGAGACCTGGCTTAATATTAATATTTTTGATAATGAACTAGGAATGATTAATTATAATGTCTTTAGATGTGATAGATATATGGTTACTAATAACTCTAGTAGGGGTGGTGGTGTTCTTGTTGCCATTCGGAATGATATCCCCTCCTGTGTTTTTCCTGTTGTTATTCCTAATGTTGAGCAACTATTTGTTCAATTATCCTACAATGGACATACCTATATAATCTGTTGTGTTTATTTTTCTCCTAATACACCAGTAAACTTGTATGAATCATTTACTGCTGAAATTGAAAGATTAAAATTTAAATGTATGAACTATAAATTCATCATTTGCGGTGACTTCAATCTTCCTGGGATTACTTGGGGGAATGATGAATTCGGGCTAATCTACTCAAACACTACTGGCTGTCAAATACATTGTGTTCCTGAAAGTTTTGCTTTTCTTAACTTCTTTCAGGTTAATCAAGTGTTAAACTACTACAGTTCTATCTTGGATCTAATTTTTTGTAGTTCGTCTGATTTTGAAGTTAAGAAATCATTTGAGTATCTTGTTCCGGAAGACCGCTATCATCCAGCCTAATAATTGAACTTCACAATGCATCACTTCAGCCATTGTTAGATAGCACGCACCTGTTTTTCAATTTTTCAAAGGCTGACTATGTCAGTATTGAGAACTTTATATTAAGTTTTAATTGGAAAGCTACTTTGTCCCCGCTCAACACCAATGATGCAGCTTCTGATCTTATTGATGCTCTACACCACTGCATCCTTAATTTTGTACCTCAAGTTAAATTTAAGAAATCTAACTTTCCAGTTTGGTTTTCTAATGAATTAAAAACCCTTGTTATTCATAAAAGAAAAGCTCATGCTACTTATCGATCATCTTCCTGCCCCAGAGACTATCACACTTTCTCTTTATTACGTGCACAATATAAATTTGAATCTAAAAAATGTTACAAAAGCTATATCGAACGTACAGAATCTACCATCCACTCGAGTCCAAAATCCTTTTGGAACTTCGTCAGGAAAAATAAAGGTGGTTATTCCTTGCCCGAGTCTGTTAAGCATGGTAATGTCCTCAGTAAAGGGACACGTAATGTGTGCGAATTATTCTCTGAAAATTTCAAGAACGTATTCTCCCCGTCCTCTCCAACTTTAAATCCTAGTTTTTCCACCGATAGTGAACTCCGCTTTGATTTACCTTCTATTGTTCATATCACTCTTGATGATGTTGATTTAAGTTTAGCTAGGCTACTCAACGTTAAATCAGTTGGTCCTGATGGATTTTCTGGGTATTTCCTATCTATGTTAAGATCGGTCTTATGTTACCCCCTTTGGCTAGTTTTTTCCAAATCTATGGTTGAAGGTGTATTTCCTGATATATAGAAAGTAAGCTCGGTTACTCCTATATTTAAATCTGGCGATCGTGCTGATGTCACAAATTACAGACCTATCTCAATTATAAGTCACATTGCCAAAATACTTGAGTCTTTAGTGTATGACTCGGTTCTGAAATCAGTAGATAATATATTAATAAATGAACAACATGGGTTTCGTCCTGGCCGTTCAACAACAACATGTAATATCACTTTCATCGATTATATAATGGATGCCTTTAGTAAACGCTCTCAGGTTGATGTTATATATACTGACTTTACTAAGGCTTTTGACCGTGTGAATCATAACTCGTTGTTAAAAGTACTCTCCTCTTCTGGTTTTGGAGAACCCTTACTATCTTGGTTCGCTTCATATCTCATTAATAGGAAACAATATATTAAAATCAATGGAACATGTTCTGATTTAGTTGATATAACCTCTGGCGTGCCTCAAGGTGGACACCTATCTCCATTATTATTTGCATTATATGTTAATGATATAAATAAAATCTTGCGGAACTGTCGTTTTCTGCTATTTGCCGATGACATTAAGTTATTTCTAAAAATTGATTCCCTTCAAGACTGTATCCACCTCCAAGAAGATATGGAGTACATGGTAAGTTGGGCCACTAATCTAGGATTGGACCTAAACCCTTCAAAATGGCATGTAATGACTTTTACGCGTCGTCGTGAAAATATAAATTTTATATATTCTGTCAATGGTATCAGTTTGATAACCTCTGGTGAGAGTGTTGTAGATTTAGGTATCACGTTTGATCGGCGTTTGTGCTTTCATTTACATACTGAAAGAATAACATGTAAGGCCCTAAAAATGCTTGGGTTTGTTAAAAAAACATTATCTGATTTCAAACTATTTAATTCACTTAAGACTCTTTATTTTTCATTTGTGCGTTCTCATTTGGAATATGGCGTTATAGTCTGGTGTCCTAATACAATTGATGATCAGTATAAATCGAAAGAGTACAGAGGAAATTTTTAAAACATGCTGCATATGTCCTACAAATAGATTGCCCACCTCACGACTATTCGCAAGTGCTTCACAGACTAAACCTCTCTTCGATAGCAGATAGGAGGGATCAAGCACATTTACTTTTTCTTGGTAAACTTATTAGTGGAGGCCTAAGTACTCCTGACTTACTACAGACTGTTAATTTTCATGTTCCTGTCTTTAACTCCCGTTCAGTATATCCATTATCTATCCCTTTTTGTTCCTCCAATTATATGTTGAATCGTCCTATTATCCGAATGATGAAATTGGCCAACGAAAACCCATCTTTTTTATAATATACCATATTTTTTATTACGTAATCATTTTGTTATTAATATAAATGAATTATAAATAAATGTTTACCTATACTACAGTATCACAATGTGTTCAATTTTAAGTTAATTTTAAAATATATATTTTATTGTTTTTTTTTCTCTTTGTGAATGTACATTCAAATTGGGCCTGTCCCGTAATATGTTTAATAAATAAATAAATAAATAAATAAATAAGTCCATGATTATTTCCGTATAGGCTGTTTTTAAATATTTCATATTTGTCATTAATTAGTACCATAATAATATTCTATTATAAAATAAATGAATAATGATAATATCTACTAAAAATTGTTTGATATTTATTTCGACAATATTAATTTCTAATCTCACGCTATACCTACTGGCTATACTTGTATTTATAACGATAAACGAATACGCAGAATATGGCATTATAAATTATAATTTATAAATATCTCGGACGACTTTGTTTTGTCCTTTAGAATTATCGTATTTAGTATTTACCAATGGAGGTACCTACTACCTAAAACCTATATATTATTGATATCCAATTTTAACTTTACATTAAGTAGTACTTTTGACAGCTGTAATCCAAATGTGGTCGATACACTGTTGAGAGTTCAAGCCGTGTAGTGCGAGTTTTGGAGGAAAAACTTCGGTGGAGATACGTAATTTTCTCACGGCGTTACGGAAATACGTATATTTGTTTGTACAATGTGTTTGCCGATATGGATCAGCTGGCGGCGGCGGCGCGTTTCCAAATATAGTGTTACTAGGTCAACGGCCTCGGCGGCGGCGGTGAACCTGTTTGTCTCGGCGGCACACGGCGGCTGCTCAAGTAAGAACGGCGGCTTACGACGACGGCAGCAATACCGGTTTGAGTATTCTTACCCGTACGCTGCGCTGTTATCTGCGGTAGTGTCGCGGGACGAAAGGCAAGTGTTCGGAGGGGTTGTGTTATATAACACTATAAATCTATTGCTTCCTCTACACTCTCGCGAGCTTGCCTCGTCACGAGGTTGATCGTGGCGAGGTAAAGCGAGTCGCTTACTCTACACTCTTGCCAAACCAACGCGAGGCAACCATCTACATTCTCGTTTTATTCAGTTGTTTGTACCTGGCCGAGCAGAATGGACATAGTCGAAGTAAGTGCTGCAGCAGCATTATGCGCCTTTACATACTATAATTTTGTGAACACGTATGATAAAAAAATCATTAAAAAACCTTGGAAAAAAAGGAGATGGTGGATGACTAAAATACATAGAAACAGAACAAAGTAAGTACATCAAAATTGATAATTATTGACATGTACGACATAATATTTTATACATATTGACATATTTTATGTCTTATGGCTGTTTTTCAGACCAACTATGGACCATGTATTTACAGAGTTGCTTTTTGAACCATCAGGTGAATTTGAAAATTTTATACGAATGTCCTCATCAGACTTTGAATTTATATTAGACAAAATATTACCTATAATATCTAAAAAAGACACTCAATTCAGAGAAGCGATACCTGCCAAAACAAGACTTGCTATCACTTTAAGATTCTTAGCTACTGGAGATAGCTATAAAAGCTTACATTTTTTATTCAAAGTGTCTAGTCAACTAATTTCACAGATCGTGCCTGATGTATGTAATGCAATTAATGACCTCCTGAAAGATGAAATAAAGGTAAAATTGTTTACTAATAATAAAAAAATTAAACCAGACAATAATATACAACTGGAACATTATTTATTTAATAATATAAATGTTTTAAAGAAAATAAATATTAAAAAAAATTCACTTAAAATAAAAAATAATAACTTTTTATACCTTATTAAAAAACAATACAACTTTTTTATATATCTAGTTAAAAACAAAATAACATCTTATTAAAAAACAAACCAACTTTTTTGTATATCTAGTTAAAAAAAATAACATCTTATTAAAAAACAAAAAAACTTTTTTAAATCTCGTTAAACAAATGGTTTTAATTATATAAATATTATATAATATTAGCGTATAAATCAATATTTCTCATCTTCCTGAGCAATGTAAAATGCTTGACTCATTATGTTTGAGTTAGTCATTGTTGGTTGATTTATATCAGTTACATGAATAGGAATGGACAATTCTTCTGAATACAGTTGATTAGAGTACTGAGAATCGGAATATGGTCTATGCTGTATTACTGCAGGTGAAGAAGGATTGGCAATAGAATACTCAGCGCTTTGTAGATGGCTTGATCTTATAATTTCGGGTTCAGAATAAGAAGCGAGTGAAGATGGGGGTCGTCTTTGAATATTTGTTCCAAGTATCGGTGTTATAGAGCGTGAAGGTGATGGTCGACTTTGAATATTTGTTCTATGCTGTATTACTGCAGGCGAAGAAGGATTGGCAATAGAGTATTCAGTACTTTGTAGATGACTTGATGTTATAATTTCGGGTTCAGAATAAGAAGCGAGTGAAGATGGTGGCCGGCTTTGAATATTTCAAATATTTGTTCCATATATTGGTGTTGTAGAGCGTGAAGTTGATGATTGGTGGTTTAAACGACGTAAGTAATTAATATACAGTACATCAATTTCATACATGAATACTTCACGTTCGTTTTCTGGTAGCCTAGGTATTTTTGTTGCTAGTATCTTCGCATAATAATCATACTCATCCTCCTCTTTTCTATTATTAATACAATTTTCCAATGTACTAAATGCACGTTTCATCTGTTTTCCAGCTTCATCTAATTCGATAGAAGAACCTCGTCGTCGAGGTTTAGAAGGAGTTTGGTTTTCTCGTATGGTTTCATGATTGAGGGAGTGTGTTAAGGTTGTTTCATTACTATCATTATTTTCATCTTCTTCTGTATCATGGTTAATTCCTGAATTATACTCCTAAAATTAAAATTAAAATAAACTCACTATTTCTAAAAAAAAGATTTTTGGAAATAACACGTTTTACATAGATAAACCTCAATTGACGTAACTTTTTGAAAGAAAAAAAAATTAAAGACATTAAAAAAAAAAAGGTAAGTGAGTATCGCTCTGCTGTACATTAGGGGGTGTGGTGGACCTCGGACTAGGGTAGGTTAAATTTGAATGCAATGATAGGTATCATTGTATACGAAAAACGATTCTGAACGGAGATGATTTGTCAGTCTAGGATATATTATATTTAAATATTGTCATACATTCTATTTTGAAACTAATTCAAACATTTAAGTAAAAGTTTCAAGATCTTACGTTTAGTAATTTTTTAAAAATAAAAAAATCGAAAATTATTTAGTAGTAAAACGTTATTTTACACGTGTATTTTTGATTTCAAATTAAAATTAAAACTTTAAACACTCGTAAAATTGTTTAAATTGAATAAACCTCAAACTTTTTTATAATTATTCTGAGCTTAACTTATGGACAGCATAGTATTAAATTTTCAATTCTTAGCTTTTGATAGTAAAATATTTATACATTTTTAACTACCAAATAGTGAATAATATTCATGATTTTGACGAACTTTTGTCAATATTTGAACTTCAAATGCTAATAAAAAAAAAAATTGTGCCTATGTATTTTTATAATTTTTGAATCAGAGTTAGAACAAGTTATGTGGACCCTTCAATTAAATTTTCAAGTAATTTGTCCCAACTAAATTTTTTTTATCAACATTTATAAAAAAAAATTTCAAAATTTCAATTGTCTATAAATAGCTCAAAAATAGTCAAAATATTTTGAAAATCAAATCACGTAAAGAAAATGGCAATCTCAATAACTAGTAAAATTTTCAAGTATTTACGACTTAAACTGTTTGAATAACAACAAATATAAAAAATCGTTTGAGGCTAAACCGTTATTTAACGCGGTTTTGTAAAAATTTAAATTTCAAACACTCATAAAAATTTTTGTCTGAATCCGATAGTTTTTTTTTTACAGATAATTGAAGAAAAATGTATGGAGAACCTTGTATCAAATTTTCAAAACTTAGTTATAAACTTAGTTATAAAAGAAAAAAATTTTACGATTTTTTAACCACAAAATTACTTGCAAATTTTCTCAATTTTGACATTTTTAGTATAAATTCGAACTTTAAGCACTTATAAAAAAAAATTGTGACTAACGATTTCGAATTTTTTTTTATCACTTTAAGAAAAACTTATAAGAAACCTTGCTTTAAATTTTCAAGATTTTCTGGCCAGCCAAAAATTTTTTATCGTTATTTTAAAAAAAAATATTAAAAACAATTTAAAATTTAAAATGTCTATAAATAGCTTAAAAATTAATGAATTATTTTAAACCGTGAAACTTAGTTAAATATTTGGTTTTTAGTTTCCGTCTTCTCCTGAACAGTGGTTAGTGGTAGAAAACGGATTTAGAAAAAAATTTCCTCATTGTATTGGAGCGATAGATGGGAAGTATATCGTTATACAAAGCCCAGCCCATACTGGATCGGACCACTATAATTACAAAAACTCCTTCAGTATTGTATTAATGGCATTGGTCAGTAGTGACTATCGTTTCATGTATGCAGACATCGCACCGAAAGAAAAACCACAATCATAATAATAAAAAACTATGTTAAATTGACAATAATCTTGTTAATATTGAGCCAACAAGATTTTATTATCAATTTGATGATTGTTATTGTTTTTCAAACAGTCTTGTTTAACCAACTAATATACATTGTAAATCATACAGTTTCTATTGTAAAATCAACAATCATTATATGATTGGTTATATTAATTTTTATTGTTGAGTCAACCAACATATTGTAAATTAGGAATAAAGTTTCTTGTTTAACCAACCAATATACATTGTTAATTATACAGTTTATATAAGTGGCGTATCCAGGGGGTGGCCGAGGGGGCTACAGCCCCCCCCCCGAAATTTAAGGAAATGTTAAATGCCATATTTATTATAGTTGATAATACAATAATACATAATAATTTTGTAGTTATTAAGGGCTCAGCCCCCTCCCAAAAAAAAAAAAATTCTGGATACGCCACTGGTTTCTATTGTACAATTAACTATTAACAATTATTAATTTATCATTGGTTATAATATTTTTCATGTAGTTCCAATAAACTCAGTATTGTTTAATTATTGGATATTTTACATCATACTTAAATCATTCACCAACAGCATTACTAATGAAAAAACTCAATATTTTATAGATTCGAAGAAATATGTAACATATATTTTGTGTGAATAAATAGTTCTGAACAAAACTTATAATAAAAATAATAATTATAATATATTTTGAACTTCAAATACTTATATTGGAAAAAGAGTAGCATAATTATTAATTAATGAGTAACACTATAAAAAAAATAATTAATTTTGTCTAAGGTCGGATAATATTTGTCCAAGAGTATGACACGGTTTATCAAATGTTGTGTTCAAATTGTATAAATATTTTTGAATAAATAACCAAGTAATAGAAGACTCAGTTGGATACTCTAAGTTAAACAAATGGATCAATTTAAAACATACATCAATTGCATTAATAATTGAGAAAACTTTATACTTTATACAATCAAAAAAAACAATTATTTCTTTTGGATGCATGGGTGAACCAACCATTAAAATGAATGGTTGGATAGGGTTTTTTTCATTGCGCCGTAGAGTGATGTATTCCTCAATTTCACAAACCGAATTCTTAAAAACCATGAAGCTGTTTTGTGAGTCTCTGATGGAGTGTTTGACTTGATTTATTTTTCCATTATGATCTCTGGTGACTTTTTTAGACGTTGGTACAAAAATGGCATGCAATAAATAAAACAAAACTGTATTAGTTTCATCTGAAAAATTAAACATACAAAAATTAATTTCTAATGAACATATTATTTTTGAGTAAAAATGTTTACTTTGACTTATGTCCGGTGTATCCTTTAAACTTTCAAATAATTTGCGACTTGAAGAATCTTTGATTTTCTCATCAAGCAAGTTCATTATTTTTTTGGATTTTTCTTCAAATGTGCTCATCAAATCCTGACAGTCTGGGTATAATGTCTTGAAGTCAATATCAACCTAAAATTTTGTTTTAAATTTTTAATCATTGAAATGCAGTTTATACATTTTATAACAAAATAACAAATATGTAAACTGTAAAAGTGAGCATATTTACACTCAAATTTAAATTTAAATGAATTCAGCAATGAATACAGTTCTAAATTCATATTTAAACTTAACCAATGTACTAAAAATATCTATGAACTTAACTTTTAATTTAATTGAAAGAAAAAATATTTAACTTAACTACCTAAGTCAAAAAGTATTATTAACTTGCCTAGCATTGATTATTATAATTATTTTTTTTTTTTATAAATATGTTTTTTTAATAAAAGCTAACGTTAATTGTGGTTGACATATATAGGTTCTTACAAGTCGGTATCCAAGAGGTAATGTAAAACTATTCCAGTCGCTAATTATGTCACTTGTAGAAGTTGCCTTTTGAATCTCGTTTAATCTAAATTTTGTTGTTGCTTTCCAATTACGTTCAACTTCCGGAAATGTACAATTTGTATCATTTTTAATTTGATCAACTATGTAACTGATGTCTTTTTCTGGCTCTGATGCATATCACAGATGCAATAAGTAAAAATACATCATACGTACTAGGTAGTGAGTTAAAATTATCTTACCAAAATCTATACTATTTTTGCGACTAATGGGTTTCTCAACATTTTTTACATTTGATGTAACAAGACCAGTTGATTTTAAAAACCTCATGGAATTATAAAACTTTGAGTAAAGTTTTCCTTTTGGATTCTTGTTTGATTCGTATTTCATAAAATATGTATCCTAAAATTATTTTTTAAACAATTATTATTAGTACAAATTATGTAATTACTTATTACTCCTATAACTTACTTTAACTTCTGATGGAAACATAGAAACTATTTGATCTCCAATAAAATCAGCCAAATTGACAGACATAGTCATTTTTTTGGTAATGATGTAACTAATGATGGCATCTACTAATACTGATCTAATATTATCATTAAACCTATTGTTAGTTTTATAATAATCTAATATCATTGTACCAGTAGTTGATGCGTTCAATACAACACCCAAATCAATATCATGAACTACAGATTTTTGTTGCTGAAGTGTTTTTGTGGTAGGAATATTATGTGGAATTGTAGTAGTCACATTTCCATTTTTAGGTAAACATTTTTTCCAATTTTCCAAATTATTGATGAACAAAACTCGAATTCCTAATGGAAATTTATTCAATAATTCAGCTAAAATAAATTTTACAGAATATTGTCAAAAATAATATAATTTATAATAAGCAATGACTCCATTGGCTATGATTTAATGAACTAACTAACCAAGTAATGTTTGATAAACGCATTCCAATCCCCAATCTTTGAGTAAGTCTAATAGAGGTTGAAGATCTTCAGTCGGATATCTATACCCTTGTACTAGTGGCATTACAACAGCAGAAGATTCTGGATCTAAAATCTATTAATATACAAACAATGATTAACTATATTTGTTTATAGTAAATATAGCATGTCAAAATAATTGCAGGAACTAAAAAAATGCAGAACAAAGTATGCGATTCGTGCAAATGTATAAGTTAAAAATTAAAAATACTTGCAAAATGATTATTTTCATTATTTGATTGTAAGATTCTTGTAAGTTGTCATAAATTTCAAATTGCTCCATTATAAAATAAAATAGCCAATACACAGTATGTTATGTAAGTAATCTATATTTTAAAAGCATAATATTTACAGTAAGTATAAATTAGGTACATGAGTATATAAATGTCAAAAAAATTCTTTAAGGCGAATCATTAATTTTCCTGATGGAGATGGTGTTATGTTAATTGGTGGTCGACTAAATTCGTCTACATTAAAAATCACACAATCTTCTACAACAGTTGTTCGATCCTATTCCGATGGATATCTGTCGCATAATCATCGACAGTTTAAAATAAGATAACATCATTGTGATATCTATATGTGGAGGTACCGACCGCCGCCGATAACGGACAGTCACCGTTCAATCGTCGAACATACAGTCCACACTTGCCTTTAAACGCGTGGGCTTTCGTTTATAGTAAAATAAATTGAGAAATAATCGGAAACGTGAATTACTGCATTGATTTCATATTCAACATTTGGTCCATCGACCCGGATGTATCGCGAATCGGTGTACTCAAAGCTCGTAAAATAAAAAAAAAACAGTGCGTAAAGTTTCGTTTTATTTTTCGCCAAGTTAAAATTCAACTGTTTTATTTTATTTTTATTTGGTCTCGTTATATTGCCGCGTATGTTAACAAGTACGTACGCATGTGTATTACAATCGTGATCTACAACATCGTTGGAATTGGATTCGCTAAGTCAGGTCAGAGCTTCCTAATTTCTATTTCCTTTATAAAAATCGGTGTTGGGATTTTGCGCGCTATAGTACAAGCACAGTAAAATAGTACATTAATTATTGGTGGTTAATCGTACTTATTCAATATATAGTCGTTGTCAGGGTTTTCCATATTAGAATACTCGTGTAATCGCATCTAGCATATATAATGGCTGAAATAATATCTCTCACCGTTCGTCGAGGACAACTCAAAGGTCAATTGACTAGGTTCGGTTCTTATATCAAAGATAATAAAGATAATATTGATATAGAACAACTCACACATCGCAGAGAAAAAATGAACGTAATTTGGGACGATTTCGAACAAGTTCAAACGCAAATCGAAAAAGAAAAAGGGATTAACGACGAAAGCGAAAACTATAGAGCAGAATTTGAAGAGTTATATTTCAAAAATATGGCAGAATGTGACAAACTTATGAAAAGTGTAACGATAAATTCTAGTCATTCCGATCGTACTGATGACCCGTCTGGTATAGGAAATAGTTCTCGCTCTGTCACACCTTCCGACAACAGTCATCACGCTCCCCCTCCAATTAAACTAGCCGCCCTATAAATTCCTAAATTTTCCGGAAATTATACGGAATGGTCATCTTATTATGATATATATATGGCAATCGTGCATAATAACAACTCATTAAGTGACATTCAAAGATTCTTTTATCTACGTTCGTCACTTAGTGGCGACGCCGAACGTTAGCATACAATGCCTACAAACAACGTCTGATAATTACCAAAAAGCCTGGGCTAGTTTAATCGAACGATATAATAATAAAAGAATTTTGGTACAGGTACACACCAAGGCCTTATTTGATATAACACCGATAAATGAGGAATCTTCCCACCAATTGCGTAAATTGAACGACGTGTTATCAGGCCACATAAAAGCGCTCGAAACACTCGGTCAAAGTCCAAAGCAATGGGGCTCATTACTCGTACACTTGATCACGACTAAATTAGATACTGTAACATTACGTCATTGGGAAAGCGAAGCACATAAACTAGATAGCGTAACAGCCGAACAATTACTTGAATATTTACAATCTCGATTCCGGATATTGGAAGCAGTCGAATCGGCTGGAAATTTTGTTTGTACCTTAAAGACAATTAAAGAACAATCGAAATATAAAAAAAATACACAAAGATCTACATCATTTGCCACCTCGGGAGAAATTAAATGCTACAACTGTAAACAGTCGCACACGATTTATAAGTGTCCGTCGTTTTTGAAATTATCGATTATTGAACGAATAAAAAGGATTACAGAGCTTAATTTATGTAAAACTTGTTTACGTTCACACGACGGTGAAAAATGTAATGCTCGCCCATGTCCGAAATGTTTACGTGCACATAACGGATTATTACATATCGTATCGCGTAACACATCGGCCGATAAAACGAACAACGGGATGTCATCGACATCGGAATGCGTAGTCGATAAACGCGAGAGTAATAGAGATAGTGCTAATACCACGGAAACAACGAGTGTAGTTGCGCATACTACGGGTCAAGACGTAAACAATCAAATATTATTGTCGACCGCTGTTGTATTGGCCTACAGCAATTTGAACGAATTAGTACCATGTCGCGTTTTACTGGATTCTGGATCACAGAATAATTTCATTACCGAATCAATGTCTAAACGTTTACAGCTAAAAAGAAGAAAAATATCGTATTCAATTATCGGTATAAATCAATCGAATCACAGTGTATCTCATCAGGTATCTACAAAAATTAAATCCCGACTACGCAATTACGAGACGTATTTAGATTTCGTCGTAATGCCTAAATTAACGAGCTACCTGCCGTCAACGTCGATAAGCGCGTCGGATATAAGGACGATACCCGTTTGCGTACATTTAACCTTTTTTGCGACTCGTTTGCGTACAAATATACAACTCGATTGCGCATACAAATTTTTAATACCTGTGATAAATGATCCAAAACATAGGACTCGTTTGCGTACATAAACTATAGCAAAAGTCTACTAAAACCCTTCACAAAAATAATATTTAAGATCAGGTTGATTTTAAAACACGAAACTCACTATACTTATAGTTTTCAATATTAAAAAAACGTTTTCTTCTGATGCGCGTTTCAAAAACATTTGATATTTGAATGTCCATGGTACTATACGAAATAAAATAATTCGTATCTCGATAACATCACACGTTCGACTAAAATACTAAATAATAAGCATATATAGTAACATCCAGCGGTCGTCAATAACGCACCCATTTATTTAAAATCACATTATCGTTTACACTAGTTATTCAATTGCGTGTACCGTATCGAAATTTGCTCTACAAGTAACAATATAAGTTTAATTTAATAGCTGTACGCAAACGAGTCGTCATTTTTCAGGTCAAAATTAATATTAACCGAGTTTTCACGTTTTTCGATGTACGCAAACGAGTTGTCAGTTTACAGGTAAAAAATTGTGTACTGTGCGCAAACGAGTATCACCGGGATATAAATATACCTAAGGGCATCGACCTCGCCGATCCGTCCTTTAATACGTCTAATAAAATTGACATGATTATAGGCTCGGAAATATTTTTCGAATTAATTTGCGCCGATCAAATTAAACTTACATATTACGGCCCTACGTTTCAAAACACCCTTTTCGGTTGGGTTGTTGCTGGTCCGATATCTAGTTCTAAAGAACGCGCACAAATCAACGACAACGTTATATCGTTATACTGTAGTACGAGTCCGTCATTAACGAGTCTTGAAGAACAAATAGCGAAATTTTGGAGTTTAGAGGAAATACAATGTAAGATTTATTCTTTAGATGAAAAAACATGTAAAAACCATTTTGATGAAAACGTAAAACGTGCTAACGACGGTCGATTCATCGTATCGTTACCGTTTCGCGAAGCGTCAATATTAGGAAAATCGTACGAAATCGCGTTACGACGTTTTTTATCGTTGGAGAGACGTTTTCAAACTCAACCTAAACTCAAGGAAGACTATAAAAAATTTATGGATGAATATATAGCACTTGGACATATGGAAGTTGTTACAGCCGAAGAACGAAGTGTTTATATAAAAAAAAATTATTTACCACATCATGCGGTCACGAAAGAAAGTAGTAGTACGACAAAGCTGAGAGTGGTATTCGATGCGTCTTGCAAAACTGACACAGGTGTAAGGTTAAATGACACCTTATATAAGGGTCCTAGTATAATTCAGGAAGAACTCGTATGCATTATGGCCCGGTTTCGTACGCATAAATACGTAATTTCAGCGGACATCATCAAAATGTATAGGCAGATCTGGATCGCACAGCATCATCAAGACTACCAAAGGATTTTATGGCGTTCCAGTCCCGACCTACCTATTCAAATTTATCGCCTAAAAACCATTACATACGGAGTGTTGACAGCGTCCTTTTTAGCCACCGGCTGTCTCCAAAAATTAGCTGAAGAAGAACATAAAAATTACGCTAACGCATGTAGAGCAATCCGTCAAGATTTTTACATGGACGATTTATTAACCGGTGCGGACACGATAGAAAACACGTTAAAATTACGAAACGACATTATTGCGGTATTGAAAACAGCTGGATTAGAATTACGTAAATGGTCCAGTAACGTGACAGAACTATTACGCGACGTATCTAAAATATATGTAGTCCACGAAAACAGCAATAATAACAGCAATAATTACGAAGGAAAGGTTACGAAATTATTAGGTCTAATTTGGAATCAAGAAAAAGACTCTTACCAATATAGGGTAGAATCATACAATAGCACTTTTCGAATTACGAAACGTAATGTCTTATCAGAAATAGCTTCGGTTTTCGATCCTTTAGGCCTGATAAGTCCAATTGTCGTACGTTTAAAATTAATTATGCAAAAAGTATGGCAATTGAATATAAATTGGGACGAGGTACTACCGTCAGAAATTTGTTGCGAATGGCGGAAAAATCGAATCGATTTAGAACAAATAAATTCATTAGCAATTAATCGTTTTATAATTAATTCGGGAAAGGTATGCAATGTACAAATACACGGTTTCGCGGATGCCTCTATAAGCGCGTATGGCGCGTGTTTATATTTACGTACGACGAACGATAACGGAAATATAAAAACCAGTTTGATATGCGCGAAATCACGAGTGGCGCCGTTAAAAGTCGTAACACTGCCGCGTTTAGAATTACTAGCAGCTTTATTATTAGCACGTTTATCGGCAAAATATATTCCATGTCTACAATTGCACGTAGATGAAACTTATTATTGGACCGACTCCACCATCGTACTTGCTTGGATTTCATCACCGTCGTCGAGATGGAAAACTTTCGTAGGTCATCGGGTGAGTGAAATACAAGAGCTATCATCCGTATCACAATGGAAACACGTAAATACGAATGAAAATCCCGCAGATATTGTTTCTCGTGGATGCTCATCATCGCAAATAATCGACTCAAGATTATGGTGGAACGGTCCAGAATGGTTACAAGCCGAAAAATCAGATTGGCCGAAAACAAATTACAGTTTGGATGACGATAATATTTTAGAAGAAAGATCCGTAACTAAAATAATTATGTTGACCACACGTGATACTTCATTTTTGAATAAATATTCTACACTGTCCAAGCTAGTAAGAGTTATCGCCTATTGTTTGCGATTCAAAAATAATGCAAAGCCGAACTCCGAGAAGGTTAGTGGAAATCTTCTTTTCGACGAACTGGAATATGCTACTACTGCCATAGTTAAATTGGTACAATCGAACGCATGGCACAATGAATTAAAATGCTTAGCGAAGTCGTTACCAATAAAAAATAATAGTCCATTAATACGTCTTAAACCGTTTTTAGATGAAAATCACATCATTCGCGTGGGTGGTAGGCTAAAAAATTCAAGTACACTAGACATTTTCCAAAAACACCCCGTATTACTACCAGCTAACAGTCCGTTTACGCGTTTAATATTTTCCAACGAACACGACAAGTCTATGCACGGCGGACCGCAATCGATATTAGCCTGTATACGTCTTAGGTATTGGCCTTTGAACGGACGCAATATTGCCAGAGCGGTTGTTCAGCGTTGTGTAAAATGTTTCAAGTACAAGCCAATAGTCGTTCAACCAATCATGGGCGATCTACCTAAGGATCGTGTGGAACCTGCTAGAGCCTTTGCAAAATGTGGTGTAGACTTTGCCGGACCTGTATACGTGAAATCGAGTTTACGTCGCAAGGCGGCAACCAATAAGGCATATATTTGCGTGTGGGTGTGTTTTGTGACTAAGGCTATTCATATCGAATTAGTGGGTGATTTAACTACGGAAGCCTTTTTAAACGCGCTTAACCGATTTTTTGATCGACGTGGTGTTTGTAGCGATATATACTCCGATAATGCCAAAAATTTTGTCGGCGCTAATCGACACTTACAAGGGTTGAAACAGCTATTTTTGTCTGTTGATCATCAAAATAAAATGCAAAATGCACTTAACAAGATCGGCGTAAACTGGCATTTTATTCCGCCCCGGTCGCCCCATTTTGGTGGACTTTGGGAAGCCTCAGTTAAGTCCGTTAAATCGCACTTATATAAAACATTAGGCAACGCGGCTCTAACATATGAAGAGCTATATACTGTGCTTGTACGCGTAGAGGCGATCTTAAATTCCCGTCCCCTCACTCCGATATCCACCGATCCTACAGATCTCACTGTTCTCACACCCAGCCATTTTTTGATTGGTGATAATTTATCCGCATTACCCGAACGTGATGTATCTACGACGCCCCCGAACAGATTGACAAGGTGGAAAAGGGTAACTCAGCTCACACAACAACTTTGGCGACGTTGGAAGCACGAGTATCTTAATCAATTACAAGTACGGGACAAATGGTGTCATTCGAAGGGTTCCCCTCTCTCCACTAATACCATTGTTCTGCTCCGCGATGACAAACACCCTCCACTACATTGGAAGATTGGTCGAGTCGTAGACACCCACAAGGATTCAGATGGAGTCATACGAGTAGCCACCGTCCGTACTAGCGAAGGTCTTTTCAAACGAGCGGTAAGAATACTGTGTCCTTTACCTTTCGAGGGCAATGTTAAGTTGACGTGACCTGGTCCACAATCGTAATATTTATCATTTATATTTTTTTTATACTTATTCAGATTCAAATTATATATATATTGTTTAACCTTTAATCGTTTAATTACTTAATTATTTATTAATTGTTTGTAAAATTTAAATTTATATCTTTACTGTGAATATTTATATTTATTATCTATCGATGTTGTAATTATACAAATGTTAACATTTTTGTGTACCAGTCCACGCGTAAAGGTTGAGAGTTATTATTATATTATGTTTTTATTATTATTATTATTATTATCATGTAAAATTGTATTCTTTGTATTGAAACAGCACAATGTGTGATTTCAAGGTGGGCGGTATGTTCGATCCTATTCCGATGGATATCTGTCGCATAATCATCGACAGTTTAAAATAAGATAACATCATTGTGATATCTATATGTGGAGGTACCGACCGCCGCCGATAACGGACAGTCACCGTTCAATCGTCGAACATACAGTCCACACTTGCCCTTAAACGCGTGGGCTTTCGTTTATAGTAAAATAAATTGAGAAATAATCGGAAACGTGAATTACTGCATTGATTTCATATTCAACAACAGTTTTGTCGCAATCTACCACAAATGCTTCAAAGTGTGAATTAAAATTGACAATCTTAATTTGTTTAGCTAGAATGTGAATTTTTTTATTCGGTATATTAAAAACTATTACTTCTATAATTTCAAACAAGCTCATCTCTTCTATGAATTTTGTCAAATAATATCCTTTTTTATAAATTGTTCCCATAAATTCTATTTGATTGTAACAACAAAAATCAACAGATGACAGAGAAAGAATTTTGCATATATTATCTGAATTTAAACTATGTATTTTGTGCTTTTCTTTTATCATGATTTCTTGAGCATTGGATTGTAAAAGGATGTGAGCAAACTTATATTGGCATTTCTTTGCTAAAGTTAAAGTAATATTTTTCCTAGATGTTGTAGTCCGAGCATACATTTTTAATTCTCTATGTTTCCCTTCATATTTAAAACACCAATAAAACCTAGGGGGGCCAGAGTATTGAATAATAGTTGGGTAGTGAATTAAAAAGTGGTGTTTGGGTTTTAAAGTATCGTTAAACAGTCTAATATACATTGAGTTATGTTGGTTTATTAATTGTTTAAGTTCCATAATTTTTCCCTCAGTAAAATTATATGAGAGAAGTAAATCAATGAGCTTTAACAGGGTTAAGAAGAATTTCCATACTTCATCGTCTTCGGGAATTAAATCTCCAACCATGATTGTGAAAAAATGAATAAATGACATCATCTCTCTCGCAGACATTTTCAAATGACATTTATTTAAATGATTTACTGATATTTCAGGTGAAATATTACCAACTTCAATAGGGCCATAATTAAAATTAGTTTTACGTTTATTTAATGTATCTAATGAAAATATTTGAGCAGTAAAAACATAATATTTAATGATATGACACATATTGTAGTGACAAATGCCTTCAAACACATCGTGCATGACATCCACACAATAATTTTCAGTGACATGGAAACTTTTTATTGAATTTAAAATAGAATTTTTATTAATTCCAGTTTCACTGAAATCCATCTTAGCCACATCATCTGAATAATTTATATCGTTACGCATACATAATGTATTTTCTATACAAAGCTTTTGGGCAATACTTTTATGTGTTTTACAAAACCGGCAATAATAATTTGATGAAAACGATTTACTGAACTCAAGTATACTATTGAGCCCCAAATTATCACCCAATACTAAACCAAGAACAAAATATACTTGAAATTCACCATATTCTGTTGAAATACTTAGTCCTTCTTCTTCAAGAAAATTAATTTCATTAATTAATTGTAACAAACATGGTTCATTTCCAAACTCTTTAAGATCAGCAGATTTAATCAGTGCTGCTAAAAATATATTCGATAATTTTGAATTATTTTCAACAAGTGGAAAACTGTAATAAATGGCAGCAATTGACTGGTAAGTAGCGTGAGATCCTAAAGGGTTATTTATTTCAAAATCATCTATGTATATAAAATATGGAAAAACTATTTTTCCTTCAAATTGAGTTATTTTTTTTTCCCACAATTTTCCTAGGACAAAATTTGAAAGAACATTCCCAGATGCTTTTAAACTTAGAAGACGGTCATACATCATTTTAAAGTTATTGCTATTTTCAGAAAATTGTTTGAATTGTAATTTTAGTGGCAAAAGAGTCCCTTTGGTAATTTTTTCATTGTAATAAATTTCACCTCCATGATTTACAGCATAAAGCTCATTATTAATATTTATCTGTTGGACATTTGACAAGAGTTTATTATCAATCAACCATTTGTTTAAGCGGTATTCTGTAGAACAGTAAATAAAAGGATTTAAAATAACAGTTTCTAATCGGTTAAAAGTTGATAATAATCTGGGTTCTTTAATATTTTTGTTAACTACATTTTTAAGTAAATAAGCCATTGGCTTTAAAATGTTTTCTTTTACACCAGATTGAATGTAGTGGACATCACTTATATTAAAATTATTGTTGTTGTAAAGACTTAAAATAAATTTCACAGTTGATTCATATAGCACTTTAGTTGAGTTTTCAAAATTGAAATTATCTGTAAGATTATCATGAAAAGGTTCTTCTAAATCTAAACTTGGGTCATCACTCAGTTTAATTTTTTTGGAAACTTCTATATCTACATCAACATTATTAGTGGGTATATTTTGAAAAACGTGATCACTAATTATGTGTTTTTTATTAACATGCCTTTTAAATGAAGATAAGCAATTAAACGACTGAGAGCAAGCATTTTCTAAGCACGTATAAGCACTGTCCGATTTCAATAAGTGAAAATTTTTAAAGTGGACCACCAAAGCTTGCAAATCACCAACGTTAACATTACATAAATAACAAATCATTTTCTTACCACGAGGTGTCGGCGTATATAGTCCAGCGAAGTCGTCGTTTCGTCGTACAATTATTATAAAAACACAATTCGCAAAAACCGAATGAACGTTGTTTAAATGAAACGTAAATCGCAAACTTTGTATGTACCTATGTAAATAAATACGACACACATACACCAAAAACTTTTAACACAAATGAAAAGTCAAAGCATAAAAAATGAAGGCTTATGTCGATAAGTGCAATTTGCAAGGCGCAATCGTACAATACGAGTACAGAGTAGGTAACGCAGACAATGAGCCGTTGGCGGTTATTAAAAGTTCACAAAACAATATAATATATTATTGTAAATTGTATTATAATTATTATAAAATCAAAATGATGTCTTATCAATTTTATAATATTATTGTCATATTAACAAGATATATTATCATTCTGTAATTCTTTGTACCGACAATGTTTCTTATCAGATTAATAATAATTAATATTATTTTAACCACACGCATTGTTTATCTAACATGAAAATATTTCTCGTAACAAGATACTCATTGTTGACCCTTAACAATATTATATTGTTGTTATTAACACCAATATTTTTTTCAGTGCGGAAGTCAAGGGCGAATTAGTGATGGCGGTGTATTTAGAAATTCATCGTTGTGGCAAAAAATGAATTCAGATGACCTCAATTTACCAATGCCATCACCCCTTCCTGGTTCAAATAAAGACACTCCGTATGTTTTTTTAGGGGATGGAGCATTTGCTCTTGATACAAACCTAATGATACCATATCCTGGAAAACATACATCCGGATCACCACAGCGTATATTTAACCAAACATTGTCAGGCTCCCGAGTTGTGGTAGAAAATGTATTTGGAATATTAGCCGCAAGATTCAGAATTTTTAAATAACCAATTTCGTTAGCCCCAGAAAAAGTATCAATTATTACCATGACATGTATATTATTGCATAATTTTTTGAGAAGGATTGAAACTTCGGCATCAATATATACTCCTTCGGGAACAATAGATTCATGCGATAATTTTGGTTCTATAACTCAACCAGGGTCATGGAGAAATGAAGTTGTTGGAAATTGTGCATTAAGACCTTTAAATCAAATACCTCGAAGATCATCATTGAACGCAACCCAGATAAGAGAAGAATTCACATCATATTTTTTCAATAACAGGCAGTATCATGGTCAGTCAGCAGAGTAGACTGTAACTTCAAAATAATTTTTTACTAGTCTTATCTTTTTTTAAATTTAAGTCATTAAGTCGTTCGTAAATCATAACATATTATATACTGAAATAAATAAATGTCAAATTAACAATTATCTTTTTGCGCTATTTTATTGGCATACATAATAAACTAATACATTATATACATTATATACATTATTATTTTAAAGAAATATTTTATTATTTAAATTTAATTATTTTCTTAATTTTAATTTCTTTGATTTTAGCTATTCCACTTATGTATATCAGCTATAGCTTGTTTTATACTATATTATTACCTACGTATTTGAATAAATAATGAATTGTTATGTACACGTATGTTTACTGTTTTTATATAAAGAACCTAATAGGTAATAAGTTGTGTTAATTATTATTTGTATATTTTGTATTTTAGGGGCGACATTCCAAAGTTTCAATATTATCAAAATGGGTTACGTAAATATATACGATTGGATGGAAATAGTACACTATGACACAATCAATCTTTTAAATTATCAATCTTAGTAGACAAACAATATATTTAAAGACATTTTGGCATTAAAAATATATTGTTTATTTTTTTCTTAATTAATAATAGTTCACAACAGAAAAGTATGTTTCTTGAACAATTTTAAAATTGGCAATAATACAATTTAGAATGTTTCCCCTCATTTATTTGTACAATATTACGTACCTGTTCTGTATTAATCGTTGCGTTACAATCATTAATAGTTCCTAAAAAACTATTCATCTGGTTGAATAAAAACCATATTGGCTGATACACCTCATTTTGTCCTTCTCCTGATCTGATGGACGCCTTTTTTTTTTCTTAAATGTCCGCGAAATGTTGCCATGATTGAATTTTTTTTATTCTTTAGCTCATCAATGGGTATACTTAAATCTTTACTGATTTTTGTCCAGGCATCGTTCGTTTTTGCTTTATCTTTATGGCCCCGGAGCTTTGGGTCCCATAAAATTGGTTGAGCTTGATAATTCTCCATAAATTTTATTGACAATTCGTTTGTCCAGTCATACATTTTTAAAATAAAATGTTATTAAAATATTAAAAAATAATAATAATTAATTACACTGGCAACTGAATTGATGACTGACGAGTTGCAAACACGGTTATAAAAAGCACGTGGTTGCAAAAGGCGCGCGTGAAACTATACAAGAGTGTAGTTGGTACTCCTCGCCTCGTGCCTCGTGTCCTTTGACTCGTAACCAAAATACCGACACTGAACGGAGCGCGCACGAGGCGAGGCGAGACGAGACGAGACGACACGAGTAAACCGACTACACTCTCGTGCTTGCGCTGTCTCGCTTCGCCTCGGCGAGAGTGTGGAGCTAGCATATAATATTATATCTACTTCCCATAGCCGTTTCACGGTTATTCGCGGTCGCGACGGAATTCCCCTTACGTACCAGAATACTTCTTACGTAATTCAACTCGGGAATCCTAGCTAACCGGAAAACACAGACCTGGCTAAAATAACTTAATACTATAGTCGGGCCACTCTAAGAACGCTACTGGGCGGCAACCAAAATTCGTCCGTTCTCGCGCATTCCCACCACTAAACTCTTCAAAACACTGGCCGCCGTCAATGCGAGCCGCCGACACCGTCGCTGCTAGCATCCTCGTCGTTGCTCCCACTCACCTACGCCACCGGTCGAGTGAGTGGGGGAATTTACGGCGGCGACTAGGTGGTAGAGTGGGAGAAATTTGGGTACGAAACCGCGGAGCTCGGTCATTTGGATGCGCGAAAGAGTAGCGTTCTTAGAGTGGCCCGACTATAATATAATAAGCACTTTTCCGAGGTATGTGTCAGCGTGAATAAAAACTCTTACCTTTACGCTGACTGCGACTGGAGGTGATTCCTCTGCGGGGAGCCAATTTGACGCGGCTATTGCGGTATTTGTTTGGAGGATGCCGCAGTGGACCGGTCTCTTGTGAGGTGACTTGTGTATTCATACACGGTTAAATAAAATGAATCAAAAATAAAAGACGAACACCGATATAAGTGTAACTTACTGAATTTATTTTCTCATAAGCTTAAGTTGACACATAAGATGACAAGTGCCGATAGTTACAAAATAGACATTTGTTGGATAACGTGATTTAGGGTTTCTATACGACGATTGTTGCGAATAAAAGGTAGAAAACAGAACTGATTATGTATCGACGGCCGGTACTCGTCCGGCGCGACTTGTCTTCCCATCCCGCCTAGCCTTTGTGGCGTGGAGGGAGAGTCGACGGTGTCGCGTCGTTGTTCCCCGTGGTGGTGGTTGATAAAGTCGTAGACCAGTCGCCATTGTGCCTATACTTTGTACCGGCGACCGTTGCGTACTGTGTCAAGACTATGCTATTTATTTTTAAACCTGTTTTTAGATTTACACTAATTGGAGAGTTCAACAAAACAAAATTCGATTTATTCAATACCGAGTAAATCATTAAATAGAATTCATGAAAATAACCAGTCCATACAATAGATAGAATACTAATTATTACTATTTACTAAAGTACCTATAGATTAAAATATAATTTGATTACTATTAATTAATGATATTATAATATTATTTTATTTGAAACATAAATTACCAAAATCGAAAGAATAACCAAGTCTTGTCTGATGGTTCCACGGGAAAAAACAATTAAATTAACTTAACTGTAAAATAATGATAATTAACTGTAAAAAGCTAAGTTAAAATAATACAAAATTTAACTGAATAAGTTAATAAGTTAAAAACAAAAATAACTAACTAGTTAAGTTAAAAAGTTAAAAAAAATTAACTTTTTAACAAGTTAACGCCTACCATTGTAATAAATAAACATAAAAATTATTTAATTATTTTGTTGGATTCCATTCTGGATTCCATCATTGATTAAAGCCCTAAGTAAGTACTTAAGAGGACGCTATACCTAAAGTGAAATGTATATAACGGCCGAGAGAACGCGCTGTTAAGTGTTTTCGCGATCCGCAAGCGCGCGGCGTTTAAGTCACGCCCACTATTCGCATTCGGCGGTCGGCCGACGAGTTCTCGTTCAGGAGCACTGTTTCTAGTGATGGGAAATATGAATCAGTTGAATGAGTCGATTCTCTTGATTCAGTTCAGTAAAATGAATCGATTCAAAGAATCGATTCAATGATTCATCTCGAATCAATAAAATACACGTAATCGGATTGTACTGAATTGAGATATGAATGAATGATTCGTTGGATTTTTTTGATTCATTGATTCGAGGACTGGGCGATTCTCAAAAGTTTCGATTCTTTTAATCATTTTTATAACCACTAGATGACGCCTTTTGACATTGACACGTAAAGCTCTCCTTGTGACCCCTAATTAATAATGATTGATATATAAAGGTTTTTCATACTCATTAATATCAGTGCGAGTACTCCCTAGTCCCTCTTGATGGATCTTGGGTATACAATGGAAAATGTTATAGTACTACATGTTGCTACATCAATCACAACGGAACTTCATGTCCACTTCAATGGACAGTGTCCACTATCCAGTGGACACAGGGAGGGGATTCGCCTTAATTTTTAAATTTTTTTAATATTTTATTGAATAAATTTAAAATATCTTTACTTAAAATAATATAATAATAATATAATGCCAAAGCTGGGCAAGTTACTAATTTTTTTCAACTAGTTAAAGTTAAGTTACTTTAGTATAAAAACTAACAAGTTAAAATATAAGTTAGTTTATGAAATTTGCCAAATTTCTAACTTACATAGGCGTGCGCAGATTTTATGTCTGGTGCAGCATACATTTTAAACCAGCCCTACAGAACAATAAGCAGCTAACATATTTCTCTTATGTTTTGTATGTACGCAGGATTTCAATTTTTCTAGAATTTTCGTATTGATAAAATATTATTATCATTTTTAAATTGAATAACATTGAATATTTATTTATATTTTATTGAATAATTTAATTTTAAATTAAATATTCTTAAAATTATTCATTCTGTGTATACCTTTCCAATACACTTCCACCAGCCTACCAAATCCAAAATAAAAATATAATTGTAACCAACTAGTTAAATTAGAAAGTTATCTAAAAAGTAAATTTCTAACTAAACTTTAACTTTCTAATTAAAATAAATAACAGTAAAATAATGCCCAAATTCAGAAATACAAATGCCATGTGTAATGATTTTGAAATACTTTGTTATTTAACAATAATAATAATAATATTTAACTCTGTTACCTATGTTTCAGTAAATAATAATACAGAAAATTAATCAATTATCAAATTTAAAATTATAAATGTTATCTAGTGTATCTTATAGGTGTTTTTTTTTAAAAATTTTAGTGTGTTATGGACATTTAAAATGTACAATCAGAATTTTAATAATGCTCAGAACTAATAATAATAATAATAATAATAATAATTTTAAACTTAAAACTTATGACTTTCCCTAGATGGTTATATTCATACCATTAAATTTGGTAAAAGGTTAATGAGAACTTTAAAAAATATCCATGATATATAATATTATTTAAGAATAAATAACAAATTTAAATACAAAATTTAAATTAAGTTATTTACATTAAGTATATTCATAACAATATTTATTAATAACATTACAATTTCAAACATGTCTTGGTTTATTATGTACATTAAAAACAACAGAATTGTAACATGTACATACCAGTTTAAGTTGGTTGAAATTGTGTATAGGTATATTAAACAAAATGTGTACACTTTTGTATTAAACAATCATCATTCTCGATTCATCAGTGACCAGTGTTGTTTATTGCTTTATAATATATTTAATTTAAAATTTTTAAATAAATTTCTGTGTAAAATGAATCGTAAAACTAGTGTAATTTGGGACTATTTTACAATTATTGAAAATGAAAAGGCAAAATGTGGTTTTTGTAAAACAGTGCTAAAATTTAATCAATCGTCAACAACAAATTTACTTAGACACGTAAAATCAAAACATCCAACAATTGATTTGTCCAAACGTGTTTAAGGCCTACTTTTGATTTGGAACAAAGTGATCCTGATGACCCTTCTTGCATTAATGACGTTCTGCCGACTTCAAAATCTTCTAATTCAGACCCATCAACTTCAACGTCTAATAGAGATCGGTCTCCTATTATTCATCGTCAGTCATCATCTAGTGGTCAGCAACAATTGCGTATTTCTAGTTATTTCAGCAAACCAGTAACTGCATCCAAAAGACAATTAATTGACCAACAGGTAATTAAAATGATTGTAAAAGAATATTACCCTTTTAGCATAGTAGAAGATATTGAGTTTAAAAAGCTGATAAATATGCTGAACCCGGGTTATAGTCTTCCGTGTAGGAAAACCCTTTCAACATCATTATTACCCGTTCTTTATAATAAAATTCACCAACAAGTCCAATCAGATATTGAAGTTAATGCACAGTACATTGCCTTAACTACTGATGCATGGACATCAATTAGAAATGAGAGTTATACGGCTATTACTGTTCACTTCATAGACCAGAACTGTCATTTAAAATCATATCTTCTATCATGTGCCAAATTTTCTGAAAGACATACAAGTCAAAATATTAAAAATGATTTACAACACGTTGTAAGGCAATGGGGTTTACAAAATAAAGTAGCAGCGTGTACCACTGACAATGCTGCAAACATAACTGCAGCGATTCGCTTATGTGATTGGAGACACATTCCGTGCTTTGCTCATTCTCTTAATCTGATTGTACAATCGTCTCTAGAATACATACAAGAAACAAGAAGTAAAGTTAAAACTATTGTTGAATATTTTAAAAGGAGTTCAATTGCCACTGAAAAATTAAAACAAATGCAGGAACAGTTAATGTATACTCCAACTCATGCATTAATTCAAGATGTAGTTACCCGATGGAATTCGACATTTCATATGTTTCAACGGTTCTTTGAACTATAAACTCCATTGTTGTCTTCCTTAGCTGATTTAAATTATGATGTCAATTTAACTTCTGAAGATTGGCAGATAATAAGTCAATCATGTAATATTCTAAAACGTTTTGAAGAAATCACTATTGAAATGAGTAGTGAAAAATCAGTAACAATTTCCAAAACGATTTTATTTAGCCAGGCATTGAGTAACTATTGTCATAAATTAGCATTAGAACCACAGCCAATTCTACAACTTAAATCATTCATAAGTTCACTAAAATCAGAAATCGATACGAGATTTGGTGACTATGAAAAAAATATATTAATGGCTGAAGCAACATTTTTGGACCCTCGCTTCAAAAAATATGGGTTTAAAAATCATATTGCTTTTCAAGAGGTCAAAAAATCTATAATAAACAAAGGAAAAACCATAATAATGGGAAAAAATGTACAGCAAAGTAACTTATCGACTAACTTAATCCCGACAAGTAGCATTAATAAAGAAGATTCGATTTGGAATGATTTTGATTTGGAAGTTACTGATATAGTTCAATCTCAAGATCCAAAGGCACTGATAATTATTGAAGTGGATAAGTATCTTCAAGAACCTATTATAGCAAGGACTAATGATCCGTTAAAATGGTGGAATGAAAATAAAAATGTTTATCCTTCTTTATTTGAAATAATGAAACGTCGTTTTTGTATTCAAGGTACATCTGTACCAAGTGAACGTATCTTCTCAAAAAGTGGACAAGTTGTAACTGAAAAACGTAACAGATTAACTAGCAAAAGAGTGGAACAAATAATTTTTTTAAATTCTAATTTAGAATAAACTATCATGGTATACTTATCATCTGATCTTAAAAATTTTTTTACTATAATTAAAATATTAAAATTTGTTTTCTTTACTAGGTTTTAATGTTGTTATTATTTAATATGTGTAACTTACAAGAATAATTTAAGAATATAAAAAAATAAACAGATTAATAAAATTTAAAATTGTGTTATAGTTATGTCAATGTATAATTACCTTTTATTTGTTTTTTTTTGTTAGTATCGAGGACCTGAAAAGGAACCATGGTGCCAGTCCTTCTCTCCGGCCAGACAATGTATAATTACTAAATAATTAATAAATATAAATTACTAAATAATTAATTATTAATTACCTAGTAATTACGTAGATTTTATTTTCCAATTTTGTAAAATATTATTTTATAATAAGCGCTGATAATCACAATGATAACCCTGAATAAAGTAGAAGCATAGACTTATAATATAAGTATGAGTAGAAGTGTTGTTGTTAACAATCGAGATAGATAAGAATATTCTTATCTATCTCGATGTTGTTACCCGATACCATAGAACTGATTGATTCAGATTCAAAGATATCCGACATCAGTGTAACCGGTGAATCAATTCATTCTACAGCACTGAATCAATTCATTCTACAGATTCGAAGATATCTGACATCAGTGTTACCGGTGAATCAATTCATTCTACAGCACTGAATCAAATCATTCAGTTAATCTAACTGAATCGATTCAGTGAATCGAATCATTCATGAATTACACATCCCTAACTGTTTCATTATTCTATGATCGTTTGTCCAAGGCACTTAGCGTCAATATAAAATTCATAAACGTAAATACTGCCGTAATATTTTAAATACCCGCGCGTGGCATGTACCTACCTATGAACTAACGATTACAATGTAAACCATTGCTTACCTAAATACATTTAACAGTACTTAGATCATAAAAACTGTATTATACCTAATATAGCTTGATTTGTATTTATTGAATTATTACTTATTCAAATATAATACTAATAGTAAAGTATTATTAAATAAAAAACTATAATATGTCTATGGGCTATTGGTTATCATTAATCAATTATTTTGGAATAGAAACATATTACTTTTTATAATAATTATTATTTTCAAATTTTCGGAATCCTGATGAATTGGTCAATATTTTACATTCATTCAAAATGTGTACAATCACTCCGTGCCGAATATAAAATAGCTTGTTAATTATTTATTAGTGCTGACGTGACAACGTATTTTACATAAGGAATATTACTAATATTAATATAATATAATAATAATAACTAATCAATAATTATTATATTATTATAATATTGCTTATTAAATGCTGATCCTTGGTCTATGACGGGTCGCATAATTAAATAGTAAGTATACACGTAAATGCAATCGTAATATTTTTAATGAACGCGGATACCTACGCGGTTTCTATTTATTGCATTATTAGATGCTTAATTCATAAAGCATATAATATACAGTAAATTATACCTAATTTTTAACAACAGCCATAAATATAAATACAACGATATAGCTACATTTTTATTTTTTATTTAGGTTTATGTTTTTACATATATAATCTGGGTCCATTGTACATTGTTATGTAATTTTATACTATGATTACTCATTTATTGTACAAGATTATATATTATATATTCTTACAAGTTTTTTGTGTACAGCTTCAACTGCGCTAATAGTATCTCTAGCCACAAACGGACATTTGATTTCTACTATAGCAGTATCTTCTATCAACCCATCTTAACAAAATAAAAATATATGGTCAATTATTAACATAGAAATATAATTTTAAGTTCAGTACTCATATAACAAATAAATGTATTCAAAATTATGTGATACCTAGTATTTTCTCTATTTTACTTATAACAGACTCTTGATTCTATGTAATACTTTATTTGGTTTGTTATGAATAAAATATATACAAATAACATAAATAAAGATATATTAGTATATATATATATCACCTGGGCTAGCTGCTAAATATCCTATTTCCTTATCCACATATAAACCACATTCATATATTTTTTTAGATAGAAAACGTTCAGCTTTTTTTCTTGCAACATCTTCCATGGCCTTTCCATACTGTATAGCTTTAGACTGAATATCTGACCCATAAAGTATCATATACAGAATTCTTACAACTAGTGGTCTTTCGCATTTTGCAGACTTGGCCAAACCGAGAAGCAGTAAGACGAACTCTTCGCTCTTGAAACCATTTATCACAGTCACTTTGTTTTCTGGTATCGATTTCTATTTGTTCAACATTAGCTCTTTGTAACGAAGCAAGGAAGTCTGTTTTTTTAATTTCCATTTGTTCTGGTGATAGTGTTTCTAATAGTGGTTCAGCCATACCATAATCAGCGTCCGGTCCACTTGTCTTCATTTTTGCCACTTTTCGTGTTTCTGGAAATAATTGCCGTCTTTTTATTGTGTTTGATCTTATCCTATTAAAGTTATTGATAAACATTTTTCCAAATTTTCCTAAAATTAAACATAATTAATATATGGCTATTGGAAAATAAATTAAACTAAAAATTGAATATTTATTGATTATATACCAGGACTAAAGTCATTAGAATGTTTTTTATGTATAAGCCGTAAAAAGTTTTTTGAGTTGAAATCTATCACAGCGGCTTCAACCCTTGTATTGTAGCTTCTTCTCCCTGATAAGTTAATTATCTTGCCTGCAGTATGTTTGTTTATGATAGAATTAAACTGTTCACAAATATTATTGTTTTTATTTTCGAATAAACTTTCGGCGTTTGTAATTAATCTGGACATTATATTTTGGATTTCACTCATGATTCCATTATTTTCTGCTTCAGGAACTAAGCAGTGGCGCAACTAGGATCTTCGGGCCCTGAAGACAAAGTAAATCTGGGGCCCTATAATTACTTCAAGTATTTGTAGTCAATTTGAGCTCTTTTAGATTCTGAACTGAGTGATGAATGTATTGATTTTACAATGATGTGTGTTTTTTTTTTTTTTTTTTTGTGTCTGTGTACAGCATAACTAGTCGAAATAATGCTTCAATTTCAAACTTTGGGGGTTTTGGGGGTGGTTTCCGATGGCAAAGTGGATATCCTTGGTGCATTATAGAGGTGAAAAGTAAACATTTTCCAACAGTTTTCAAAAAAATCGAGAAAAACAAAAAAAAAATGACAGAAAAACGGGAATTTTTACGCAAAACCGGTTTTTGACAAAATCGAATTTTTTATTTTGCTAAAACTCAAAAACTAATCGATGTAAATACTTGAAATTTTTACCCAAATGTTTATATTAGCGGTCTCCATAGTCCATACACAGTTAAATTTTCAAAGAATTTTGACTTTTTTTGAGCTATTTATAGACAATTGAAATTTTTAATTATTTTTAGTATTTTTTTTTAAAATAACGATAAAATTTTTTTGGCCGGCCAGAAAATCTTGAAAATTTAATACAAGGTTTCTTATAAGTTGTTCTTAAAGTGATAAATAAAAATCCGAAATCGTTAGTCACAACTTTTTTTTATAAGTGCTTAAATTTCGAATTTATACGAAATATGTCAAAATTGCGAAAATTGGCAAGTGGTTAAAAAATCGTAAAATTTTTTCTTTTATAACTAAGATTTGAAAATTTGGTACAAGGTTCTCCATAAAATTTTCTTCAACTATCTGCGAAAAAAACTCTACCGGACTAAAACAAAAAATTTTTATGAGTGATTGAAATTTAAATTTTTACAAAACCGCGTTAAATAACGGTTTAGCCTCGAACGATTTTTGATATTTGTTGTTATTCAAACAGTATAAATCGTAAATACTTGAAAATTTTACCAGTTATTTAGATTGCCATTTTCTTTACGTGATTTGATTTTCAAAACATTTTGACTTTTTTTAAGCTATTTATAGACAATTGAAATTTTCAATTTTTTTTTATTTTTTTTTTATAAATGTTGATAAAAAAAATTTAGCTGGGACAAATTACTTGAAAATTTAATTGAAGGGTCCACATAACTTGTTCTAATTCTCATTCAAAAATTATAAAAATACATAGGCACAATTTTTTTTTATTAGCATTTGAAGTTCAAATATTGACAAAAATTCGTCAAAATCATGAATATTTTCACTATTTGGTAGTTAAAAATTTATAAATATTTTTCTATCAAAAGCTAAGAATTGAAAATTTAATACTATGCTTTCCATAAGTTAAGCTTAGAATAATTATAAAAAAGTTTGAGGATTATTCAATTAAAAAAATTTTACGAGTGTTTAATGTTTTAATTTTAATTTGAAATCAAAAATACACGTGTAAAATAACGTTTTACTAATAAATAATTTTTGATTTTTGTTATTTTTAAAAAATTATCAAACGTAAGATCTTGAAGCTTTTACTTAAATGTTTGAATTTGTGAATTTTTTTCAAAATAGAATATATTTTTTTTTTTTTTTTATAAATGCCCTGAGGCTTTATTATTTAAACGACCTGAAGGTCTTTATAAATATGTTTAACAATTATATATATTTTACATACTAGATATAAATTATATATATTTTACACGTTGATGGAGTAACTTCCAATGAAGTTGCTCCTGCCTTAATCTAAAATCTTAAACTAAGTCGTATGGTTTCAAACGCTTAAGACGTCTGATATCCTTGGAGTTATCTAATAATTGGATGGCCAATGGATTGACATGGTGATCTAGCCTCGTCTCGTGTTTGCGAGCAAACCTTTGGATTTCGTCTGCTATTGTAGGCAGCATCATATCACGGTGAATTGCGTTGTTTCTTTCGAACCGGTAGGCTGCAGTGATGGTTCGAAGAGCGATGTTTTGGCAGCGTTGTATTACATCAATGTTAGACTTACTGGCACAACCCCACAGTTGAATGCCGTAAATCCAGATAGGTTTTATAATTGCTACATACAGTAGACGTTTGTTTTCGATGGTTAACTCGGAGTGTGGTCCGACTAACCAATAAAGTTTTCGCATTTTTTCTTTAATCTGAATTTTTTTCTGACGGACATGGTGTTTCCAGTTTAGTCGAGAGTCTAGGTGCATTCCAAGATATTTTGCTGAATCTTTTTGTGGGATTGGTGATTGATTCAGTACTATTTGGATGTTTTCGGTTTTGCGTAACGTATAGTTAACGTGCACCGATTTATCGCCATTGATCTTAATTTTCCAACGTCTTGTCCAGTCAAAGATATTGTCAATTGACTTCTGTAAGTTATCAGTTGCAGTAAGCTGACTATTACTTGACGACAAAATTGCTGTATCATCGGCAAACATTGCTAACGTTGTGTTGTCATCGTTTGGTATATCAGCCGTATAGAGTAAGTACAGGATAGGTCCTAAAACACTACCTTGCGGTACTCCAGCTGATATGTCTTTCCATTCCGTTATGGCTTCTTCGTGCATGACTCGAAATTGACGGTTATTGACAGTATGACTCAAGAAGTGAACACCAGGTATGTGGCAGCTGATCACGTAGTTTGATAAGAAATCCTTTGTGCCAGACTTTATCAAAAGCCTGGGCTACGTCAAGGAATACTCCACAGCAGTACTTTTTTTCTTCAAGAGCTTTACTAATCACATTAGTAACTCGATGTACTTGATCGATTGTCGAATGTTTGTTGCGAAATCCAAACTGATGTTCTGGTATAAGTTCTTTTTCCTCTATAATTGGTTTTAGGCGTTTAAGCAGAAGTTTCTCTAAAAGTTTAGATAAACTTGGAAGGAGTGATATCGGTCGGTACGATGTGACATTTTCAGGAGGTTTTCCTGGTTTGAGCAACATGATTACTTGTGCTCGTTTCCATTGTTCTGGAACGTATTCTGTGCGCAAAATAGCGTTGTATATGTGTGTAAGATGAATGATAGCCTTCTTTGGAAGTTCTTTCAATATTTTTGGACTAATTTCATCATAGCCTGGTGATTTTTTTGGGTTTAAGTTGTTGTCTATTTCTTTAGCAATTTTTAACGGCGAGAAATGTTTGATTTTTTCACGTGTTGCATTAAGCGGTTGGCATTGGAAAATATCAAGCTCAGAGTTGATAGAGTTTGGTGTGAATACATGTTCAAGATGCCGAGCGTATATTTCAGCTTTTTCTTGTTCACTGCGTGCCCAGGTACCGTCTTCCTTGCGGATAGGAGGTATCTGAACACGAGGACTCTTCATAAATCTTGTGGCTTTCCATAACGAATAATCGGTATTATCCGTCGCAGTGAGACCACTCAAGTATGATTTGAACGTTTCATTTTTCATTTCTTTGATTTTTTCATGAAGAATTTTGCTAACACGGTTCCATTCCGTTTTATCCGTTGGGTTCCGTGTACTATGCCATGTTCGTCTCGCTCGACGTTTTTGTTGGACTAGTTTTCTTATTTCTAGTGGGAAGGTCAACTCGTGATTACCATTGATAGCTACCGGAGTTGCTATTTTCGCAGCACTAACAATGTCAATGGTTATTTTTTTTACTGCAATTTGAATGTCCGCTATTGTTTTTAGTCGAGTTGAAAGAATTATGTTTTCTTCAAGAGTATTTCTGAATAAGTCCCAATTTGTTTTTTTATTTGTTATAGATTTTTTGTTTTGCTTCATTATTATATTGGAGCTTAGTGTGAGAAGCACGGGAATATGATCTGATGTCAGCTCTATTAGTCCTTCAACTTCCGTGTAGTTTGATGAAATCCCTTTCATTACGTAGAAATCAATAAGATCAGGTAATTTATTTGAGTCAGTCGGCCAGTGTGTTGGTTTTCTAGTTGAAATGAATTGTGCATTAATTGTATTTGCAGATTTAAACAACTCCCGCCCTTTAGTGGTGATCAATCTCGATCCCCAAAAGGTGTGTTTTGCATTATAATCTCCTCCAGCAATGAATCTACTGCCGAGTGTCTGGAAGAATTCAATAAACTTTTTGTCATCTACTTTATGTCTCGGTGGACAATATATAGCAGAGATAGTAAGATCGTTTTTGCCGTCATTAATTTGGACACTAGTTGCTTGTAAATGTTCTTGAGGATATTTATCAAGTTCGTGATGTTTAATTGATTCTTTTATTATTACTGCAGTTCCTCCATGAGCACGATTGCTTGGATGTTCTGTTGTATATATTCGATAGCCACGTAATTTTAGAGTGGTCCACGTTGTGAAGTGGGTTTCTGAAATTAAAGCTATGTCAATTTGTTCGTTATTCATAAGATGTTCAAGTTCTTGTTTTCTTTGCACAAGCCCGTTAGCATTCCATGTTATGATTCGAAGTGTTCTACTCATTTCTTCTTCTTTTGTGCTTTGGTTTTCGGTTGGCTATTTTCAAGCTTGTCCAATCTCTCATTTAATTTTGTTATTGCTGCCATCACGTCAGATAGCGACGGAACATTTGTATTTTGTTGTTTATGGGTTTGAGTCAGTGGACCCTTTTGATTTACGTTCGAAGAACCAGCCATCTGTGCATAAGAAACTTCTTGAGTAACTGGTTTCGCAGGCTTTTGTAGTATTCTTTGTACTGCTGTAGTTTTTTTTGGGTGAGCTTTTTCTACTGCATTTTTATAAGTGATGCATCCTTTCCAATTTGCAGTATGTTCTTCTCCACAATTTGCGCATTTTGCCTTTGATTTTTTGGACTTGGGGCAATTTAGTGAAGTATGTTCTTCACTACATTTTACACACTTTGGTTTTTTTTTACAATAGTTTTGAGTGTGACCAAATATTTGGCAATTTTTACATTGTGGCACTTCTTCTTTTTTTTTCCTTGGAGATTCCACTTTTATTATATGATAGCACAAATTTTTAATATCATAAATATCTTTGTTGTTTGCTTGTGGCTCCAAATCCACGAAGAATAATGGAAGCCTTACAATAGTCCGATCACTAAACTTGTTGTTAGGGTCGAATTTTTTCTTAATTTGAATATTCGTAACATTATGTACAAGATGTCCTAGTTCGGATAATTCGTTTTTAATGTCACAGGGGTCAGTGTCAGGGTGTAATCCACGAATTACCGCCCGAAACTTTTTTTCTGATTTAAGTTGGTATCTGTGATACTCAACTTTTTGCTCTTCTAATACTTTTATAGTACGTCGAAACTGGTGTTCGTCGCCTGTTAGTATCTTAATTTCACCATTAGCCAAAGTTTTCATTTGTTGCTCATGTCCCTCAGCTTCTTCGAGATTTAAACTTATCATTAATTGTTTAAAATTATTTACACCACATAATGTTATTGGAGGTGGTTTATGTATTTTTACAGAAGTTCTCGCTACTTCTTTTGTCACTTGGATAGTTTTTTTGGGAGAGCTCAAAATTTCTTTAGAGCTCCCTGCGATCATTTCAGAAATCTGAAGTTGTAATTTTTCATTGTTTAATCGCAATTCCGTTACCATATTTTTCAAGGTTACGTTATCATTTTGTATTTGTGTCCAAATACTAGCATCAACTATTATATTTTGCGGCGGATTTATACCGACGTCCATATTTTCAGGCATTGTGCAATTCGGTCAGTATGAGTGTGACCCACTTAAAATATATTTGTTTATAAAAACTTACCATCCGTCCGACAGGCCGTGGTTTGCATTGTAAAAAAAAAAATAAACATAGACAGCACTATTTCGCGAACTGCGAGAGCGAAACATACGTGTTGCTTGTTCGGTGTGCAAAATGCAACTAAAATAGAATATATGACAATATTTAAATATAATATATCCCAGACTGACAAATCATCTCCGTTCAGAATCGTTTTTCGTATACAATGATACCTATCATTGCATTCAAATTTAACCTACCCTAGTCCGAGGTCCACCCCACCTCTAATGTACAGCAGAGCGATACTCACTTACCCACTTTTTTTTCTTTTTTTTTTGGTGGCATAATATAAATATTTAATTTAATTAATTAAAAAATTTTAAATTATAACATACGAGATACTGTGTGTCGACGGTTTCAACGTAAGGCAGATATTGCACAATGACTAATATCGGTACTTCACAGTTCACGTTTATAACAGACGTAATCAATGTATATCATATATTATACTAATTCATTTTACATGGAATTTAAAAATAACTTCATAGGACCGTAGCCCCTAAGAAAACCGGTATATTCATATATTGTCAACAGTATCATAGACCATAAACGATAGACCGATAGACGTTTCATTTATAAATTGTCATATTACTATATTAGTTATTATTAATATTTTAAATAGCCAGTGTATCTTGATATCTATTAATAATATTTACGGTGAGCATCGGAGTCGGAAATAAATATTGACCACCGCCCGCCACAAATCTGTATGATAACATCGTCTAGTGGGCTGTTATTCTCAGAATGTTAACAGTATTGAGTATTTATACATAATAATATACAGAATATTAAGTAATGGGCAATGGCTGTAGAACTATAGTCTATAAAACATAATACAATATAAATAATATAATAATATAAAATAATACATATTATAGTGTTTAACTTGAGGACTGCACGGTCTGCACCTTACGTCCTTACGTATTAATTATTGATTATTATAATTTCATCGGTATCAAAATTAACTATGGTAAAACTTTTAAATAATCACAGATTTGATTTAATTCTTTAGCATTAAAAACACCCTCCCTGCTCCCAGGTTACGAGTATGATGGGGCCCCTTTGAGTCTTAGGGCCCCGATGCTAGGCATCGCCATCAGCCCCGGTTGTTGCGCCACTGGAACTAAGTTTAATGTATTCTGTAGATTAGAATTATTACAAAAATAGGAATCGCAATTTGTATGTTGTCCTAATCGATGGAATGGAGCATTAGCCAAATCTTGTTGAATACCTAAAAAGTTAATATATGTATAATATAAATATATAATAATGTTTATGTATAAATGAATAATAGGTATGCGATTAGATATAAAATTATAAAACATCCATATTGAATGTAATTAATTCAAATAGTTAATAAATTTCAAAGTAAAAAGAGTTACCTTTTATTTTTTGAGCTTTGTTTGTATCTTTAGTATTTTTCCAATGTTGAACAGCTTTTGTGACATCACTCCTAAATCGTAGTATATTGGTCAATAAATATTTACGAACTCGCAATGAATATTTCGTTATTTTAGATATTGCGGTAAGTTTTGAACAATAATTCCGCAGTAGGTGATTCCTACATTCAATCTTTTTGATGTGAAAATGGCGGCCGTATGGTGCAATTTCGTGTAGCCTTTTTGTCACACTGCTATCTCCATCACCTGTACAATAAAAATTAAACTATGTATTTTCGATATTTTTAAAGACTGCAGTTAGGAAAACTGAAAAAATGAAATAAATTTTAAGTACATTTAGGTAGGTACTTATTTTAATGCTGATTGTCGGTTATTAAAAATTATTTATATATTATAAATTTGTATAATTATGTATATATTTTAAATTACTAATCATAAAAAATCTTAAAATATTAATAAATACAATATATTTACCAATAAGCCGATTATATTTTAGTCCGTGCATTTCCACACTTTTCAAAAAACCATCTACTATACCATCAGCCTCCATACTAGTAGATGCTTTGGTCCAATTTAAAAAACATTCATGCTGGTTTATACTTTTTTCGTTTTTTGACTTGGATCTCTGACATATTACACAATATTTATTGCGAATCCCAATGAACAGTACTTTTTTTGTCCTATATCCAATTATTGTAGCCTGTGAATTGTTATTATTAAAAACGTTTATCGTGTTTCATATTTGTAATATACCTATTTATAGTGTATATATACTATTAGTTTACGCCCGAGAAGGGTAAGAGTACAAATACCATAATTTCAAACATATATCGATACGTAATTAATTAACTATAATACATTGGCATAACTTATCATCTATAAAAAAATTAACTGGTTACAGAGATTTAATATTCGGTATGTATAAAAGGCTGCTTAGAACAATTTTTTTTATTTGTGTTTGAGTATAGAAACTTTGAAAATTATGTTTGGACAATTTTGGTACGTTAAATGAATTTGTTTGTAATAATTTCGGACCTCTCGGTAAAACCATTCAAAAGCTTATAAACAAATAGTTATGCATCAATACAATTACGTCTAGATTTTAATATGTATATATAGTTAAAAATGTAAATAAAAATATTAATAATAATATAATAAACATAAAATAATAATTAGGTAATAATAATAATATTTACTACTCCAGATAACGCGTCATATTTGGTCTTAGAACTACGTTTCGACCATTGTCCATAAGCTACCACTGTAATCATCAGTATACCGTCAATATCAATATCTCCATGTTGTATGGCAAGTTTACGTTCTTCTTCTCCAGCCTTTTTAATTTCGTCCCATGCTACTTCGTGTACAGCTTTGGTTGAGCTTGATTGTATTTGTATATACCCACTACACGACAATGGCGGTACATCAGTAAATGCGGCAAACTCCGCGAGCTGAGTGTGCCCAATTCCTAATTTCATATTTTAATTACGTAATATCAATAATATATAACAAAAAAATAAATATTTTATTCAATTCCCTGCCAGGCAGTCCGATAGTGCGCACGCATTTATACGTCGCTCCCGGAATATGTCCAGATCTGAAACTTCTACTGAACAGAAAATTCTATTTTTCATCTCATTCAACGAAATACCTGACACTCTTGATACAAACTTGTTAGCTGATCAACTCACGAGATAAATACTTCTCCAAATCAAGTAACATCGTCAAATATTTTTATTATTTATAAATTAATCTAAATACAATACATCCCACTACTGCGAAACATACTTTGTCAAACACAACCGGCCACAGGCACCGTCGCGCGCGGTGACCTTTGGACTCCGAAACCGTATCTCCGATTAAAATTGTCAATAACCATATAATTAGTAAAAATAATGATGACAAAAACAAAAATAAAAATAAACGTTACTTATCGACATCGTCCACTCCACCGCAATCTCCATCCTATACAGCCGCCATTAAGAAAGCTAAATCGTTCGTCACGCCAAACAGGTATAGCGTTCTATCTGTAGACGAGTCTACTATCGAAAACCTGATAATCAAAACGAGGAGCAACTGAATACCACTAACAATACACCGAAAACAATTTTGCCTCCACCCATTTTCATTAAAGGGGTACTTAACTACATGGGGTTACTAAACCAATTTAAACACACTATCGGTCCAAACACCTTCTCGTGTAAATCGACATCAACTCATCTAAAAGTCCAAACTGATACCCCAGACAATTACAGAAAAATCATTCACTTATTGAAAGAAATCAATGCACAGTACCACACATACCAGCTCCAATCCGACAAACCTCTGTTGTATAGGCATATATATATATATATGTATAAGAGTATATACGTACGTAGATGCGCGTGCGCGTATACATGTGTGCATATGTGTGTGTATTGGTGTGTATGTTCATGTGCGTATCTGCGTATTGTGTGTGAGTGTAGTTATATAAGTTTTTTATATTATATCCTAAGGACTAGTGTGTAAAATATTAGAATGTGTTGACTAGGGCAAAATGAGTGTGAGAACACTTAGTTTCCCACGATGGTCTACGTGACCAAAAAGGGCTAGATCAGCATTTCCGTGAGGCCTCGAAGAGACCATGACGACGAGCCCTGGGTGGGTCAGTCAGTCGAGTCTGGTCAAGAGTGTGAGCAACAGCCGTGTTGTTCAGCAGAGCATCTTTTTAATTAGTCTTAGCAGAACCTCTTATAGTTTTAATAATCAGAGCCTCTCGGAATATCTTATAATTATTAATGTGCAAATATACAATTAATTAGTGTTAAATTCAATAAAATAGTAATATTATAAATCACACAATTCTCGTATTATTTATTTGACACCAATAACAAAACGTTTGAACGTGTTACGTCGGTGAACTACACTTCACCTCTAAGAGCAGTCATAAGGAACCTACATCCATCAACTCCAGAATCTGATATAACAACAGCTCTAGAAGAAATAGGTTTCACGGTGAGAAATGTCACCAATGTTAAACACCACCAAACCAAAACTTCGTTGCCCATGTTCTTTATTGACATAGACCCTAATGGAGAAAACGTTACCGATATCTTCTGTATTACTTCTATTTTGCATACAAAAGTAAAAATAGAAGAGCCCCATAAAAAACGTCAGATACCACAATGCCAAAACTGTCAAAGCTATGGACACACACGCTCATACTGCGCTTACCCACCCATATGTGTCAAATGTGGAGAAAACCACCATTCATCATCGTGCACAAAATCTCCAGATTTACCAGCAAAATGCGGCCTCTGTCAAGGTGCGCATCCAGCCAACTACAAGGGATGCACAATATATCAAACAATTTCCCGGAAACACAACAACAACACCTCAAGCAAGAAAGCCCAGCAGCCTCATAATCTCAACCTCAACATCAACACCAATCCTGAGTATCAACAGCAACAACCAGGCTCTGAAAACACACCCAGGTCACGTACGTATGCTAATGTAACTGAGGGTCACCAGTCCACAAACTCTAATACCTCCACAAACAACAATGAATCCTCACTTCTAAAATTCCTTGACGAGTTCAAATCTATAATAAACCCTCTTATCTCTCTCCTCACCACTGTCCTATCAAATCTCATTAACACCAAAAATGTCAAATAGTAACGCAACATCTCACTCTCTCCTCATCCTAAATTGGAACGCTAATGGTCTAGCAAAACACAAAGACGAACTCTTAGCCTTACTACAAAATAATAGAATCGACATCGCACTCATATCAGAAACTCACTTCACCAATTCAACACACTTCTACCTTCCTGGGTTCCAAGTCTTCAAAACCAACCACTCTGATGGCACCGCACACGGCGGAGCCGCCATCATAGTAAAATCTTCTCTACTATTCTATCCTCTCCCGCAATTCCAAACGGACCACATTCAAGCCAGTGGCATACAAATAACACTTAACAACACCCTTCTAAATATATTTGCAGTATATAGTCCACCACGCCACACAATAACCTTAAACCAATTCAACGACTTCTTCCTTACTCTTGGTCATAAATTTATAATAGGAGGTGATCTAAATGCTAAAAATATACAATGGGGCTATCGCGTAAACAATCCCCGTGGTAACCACTTGAACTCACAACACAAAATCGTAACTACAAAGTACACTCTCCCCCATCCCCGACATACTGGCCCACTTCACCCAGAAAAAGGCCAGACATTTTGGACATATTTATATCTAAAATTCCCAATAGTTTCCACAGCCTAACAACTAATCTCAACGACCTCTATTCTGACCATTCAGCCATCCTCCTAACAATTGACTCTGCCCCTCTTGCTAAACCAAAACAACCAAGCCTCATCCTAGGCCAAATGGACTGGGCAAAATTCAAATCATCCCTTGATAATCAATGTAACCTCAAAATCAGCTTAAAATCTCCAAACGAAATCGATGAAGCCGTACACCTCCTAACCAAGTCTATACAAGAAGCTGCTTGGTCCTCCTCCTCCCCAATGCCAAATACAAACACCTCCATAAATCTTCCCCAACATAAAAGAATACTAATCTCAGACAAACGGAGAGCGCGTGCAACTTGGCAGAGAACCAAATATCCCTCGGACAAACGCAAACTTAACAATTTAACAAATAAACTTAAAAGACTCCTAGCCTCTATTAGATCAGATAATTTCACCAAACGTCTCGTCTCCCTCTCGTTTACTGACAACTCGCTTTGGCAAACAACAAAGAAAATCCTTCTAACAAAACAATCTGTTCCTCCACTAAAAAAATCCGATTGTACTTGGGCTGTCACTGAGCTAGATAAAGCCAATATATTTCGACATCATCTCTACTCTACCTTCCAACCCCACAACAATATTCTCACTCCTTCTCAAATCGAAAAAGTGAACCATTCTCTCACTCATCCTCTTCCCATGACTCCTCCCATCTAAACATATTCGACCTAGCGACGTTGAATATGCGATAAAAAACTCCCCTCGTCACAAAAGCCCAGGCTATGACCTAATCACAGCTGAGGTAGCTACACAACTCCCCAAAAAAACCTTACTTCTCTAAACACACATTTTCAACTCTATACTTAGACTGTTATACTTCCCTGTTCTTTGGAAATTCTCAATCATCATTATGATCCCCAAACCTGGCAAACCTCCCGACTCTCCTGAATCATACAGGCCCATTAGTCTTCTTCCACTATTTTCTAAAATTTTTGAACGAATTATCCTAAAACGCATCCTTCCTATCATTGAAGCCAGTATACCTAATACCCAATTTGGATTTCGTCATAACCACTCTACAATACACCAAGTCCATCGTCTTGTGGATAAAATATCGTACACTCTTGAGAAAAAGCTTATTTGCACAGCTGCCTTCTTCGACGTATCACAGGCATTCGACAGAGTATGGCATGAAGGCCTACTCTTCAAACTCAAATCTATTCTTCCAACTTACTATTTTCTATTATTTAAATCCTATTTATAAAACAGACATTTTTCCGTTCGATCTGGCTTCTCCTTATCCGAAGTATCACCAATCCACGCAGGGGTACCTCAAGGTCCCGTAACAGCACCTCTACTCTTCAATTTATTCACCTCAGATCAACCTACCACCCCCAACAATACAACTGGTGACTTTGCCGACGACAAGGCGTTTCTAGCGATCCATTCCGACCCCGAAATAGCCTCAAACCTCGTACAAAATCATCTCAATCTCTTATCAACCTGGTATAAAGACTGGGGAATAAAAATCAACGAAACAAAATCCATCCATTGTACGTTCAAACTAAGGCAAATAGTCTGCCCGCCCATCTTCCTCAACAATGTACCTCTCCCAACCGCCCAAAATGTTCGATACCTAGATCTACATTTAGACCGCAGGTTAACTTGGGCAACTCACACCCACAACAAAAGACTTGCCTTAAATAATCGCTCTCAACAATTACGTTATCTCCTCACATCACAACATGTCAACTTAAAAAAAGCGGGTAAGTGAGTATCGCTCTGCTGTACATTAGGGGGTGGGATGGACCTCGGACTAGGGAAGGTTAAATTTGAATGCAATGATAGGTATCATTGTATACGAAAAACGATTCTGATTCTTGTGCCTATGTATTTTTATAATTTTTGAATGAGAGTTAGAACAAGTTATGTGGACCCTTCAATTAAATTTTCAAGTAATTTGTCCCAGCTAAATTTTTTTTATCAACGTTTATAAAAAAAAAAAATAAAAAAAAAATTGAAAATTTCAATTGTCTATAAATAGCTCAAAAAAAGTCAAAACGTTTTGAAAATAAAATCACGTAAAGAAAATGGCAATCTTAATAACTGGTAAAATTTTCAAGTATTTACGACTTATACTGTTTGAATAACAACAAATATCAAAAATCGTTTGAGGCTAAACCGTTATTTAACGCGGTTTTGTAAAAATTTAAATTTCAAACCCTCATAAAAATTTTTTGTCTGAATCTGGTAGAGTTTTTTTTACAGATAGAAAGAAGAAGAAAAATGTATGGAGAACCATGTACTAAATTTTCAAATCTTAGTTATAAAAGAAAAAAATTTTACAATTTTTCAACCACAAAATTACTTCCAAATTTTCGCTATTTTGACATATTTCGTATAAATTCGAACTTTAAGCACTTATAAAAAAAAATTATGACCAACGATTTCGGATTTTTTTTTATCACTTTAAGAACAACTTATAAGAAACCTTGTATTAAATTTTCAAGATCTTCTGGTCGGCCAAAAAATTTTTATCGTTATTTTAAAAAAAAATACTAAAAAAAATTAAAAATTTCAATTGTCTATAAATAGCTCAATTCTTTGAAAATTTAACTGTGTATGGAGAACGCTAACATAAACATTTGGTGAAAATTTCAAGTATTTACATCGATTAGTTTTTGAGTTATAGCAAAATAAAAAATTCGATTTGGGCGAAAACTGGTTTTGCGTAAAAATTCCCGTTTTTTCCGTCATTTTTTTAAGGTTTTTCCCGACTCACTTAAAAAATATTGAAAATTTTTAACTTTTGACCCCCCAAAGTACCAACTAGATCCGATTTCCTTTTCAAAGAGGGGCTGAAGTCAAAAATCGAAGCATTTTTACTGCCCCAAATGTTGTCGACAGACACAAAAAAAAAAAAAAACACACATCATTGTAAAATCAATACATTCATCACTCCGTTCAGAATCTAAAACAAGCTACTATTATACAAACTCCTACTCAAACCAATCTGGACATACGGCATCCAACTCTGGGGTGCAGCCAAAAAGTCCAACTTAAACAAAATTCAAATCTTCCAATCCAAATGTCTCCGTCAAATAACCAAAGCTCCCTACTATGTATCTAACGACACTCTACATAAAGATCTAGCTATTCCAACAGTCCAAAACGTCGCAAAAACTTTCTACAAACGCACTCACTCCAAGTTCCACAGCCATCGTAATCCCCTGATTTCCGAACTATCTACCAACACTATTCCTGGTGACCCCAGAAGGCGTCTAAAACGTACCTGGTGTCGTGACCTACTAATCTAAAATTGTTTATACCTCTATCTCCCTTAATTTTGTAATCACACCCTCTCCTACTAGCAAACTAAAATCCTAACCTTAAGTGCCTCCAATGGGCGGTTTCTAGTGCTCTGCACGGTCCGTTATTTTAGGGACCGGACCAGACCAGTTAATCAAAGCTTAGACCATAACTAGACCAGACTGAATTATGATTTGGCAGTTTGAACCGAATCTAACTGGTTGCTGTTGCTAAGCATGTTGAGCTAACCGGACCAGACCATTTTTATTTTTAAACAATAACAGACCGAACTGAACCGATGTTTTTTGAAATGAGATCAAATCGGACCAGACCAATTTTTTTTAAAACAATTACAGACCGAGCTGAACCAATGTTGTTTGAAATGAGACCAAATCGGACCAAACCATTTTTTTTTTCTATATTCCACTGTTAAATTATTTTTAGGTATTTTAAATAAAACTCAAACAGGACCATAACAATTTTTCTTATGACAAATATTTTATTGAAATAATCAACTTTAGAGATACAAATACGTAATTTATTGACAGTTGTAGATATTTACTACTTAGTACTTAGTTTATTTTAGTATTAAAATTATATCAAATTGTGATATTTTTTATCGCTTATGAACATTGTGAATATAAAATATAGGTATATGATACAAATCTGAGTAAGATCTGGATCTATAGAAACTTTTTTGTAGAAAACAATTATTACCTATACCATAATAGAAGCATACTACCATTGATTATACATATTATATAAAATCAATGATACTACTAAGTACCAATTGTAATAAAAAAGATACTAATCACTGCAATTAGGTATCACATTCAGCTGCATTTCAAATTTGTCATTCATTATCATAAAATAAATATAAATAGTTGAGTACTTGGTTGCATTATTACATTATTATACAATATACTGAATATACAGACAAAAAAAGAGAAATGACATCTCAGTAAAATTAAGATATTCTTCTAAATAATTAATTATTATCATATAATTTTTTTCAATAGTTTTAAAATGTTAAAAAGTATTGTTAATCAGCATTCAGCTGCAGTAAGCTAATAAGATTAATAAAATGAAGTTTTTTTTTAGTAGTACCTAACCATGTTATAATTTATTACTAGTACTAATAATTATTAATTACTATTTAGAAGTTACAGCAGTTATATGACTCATACAGATCTTTTAATTTATTAAAAAAAAAAGAGATTTGAATTAGTTAATTTGTATACAAATTTTATGAACTTTAAACGTTATTACAACGTAAATACATGGATCAACATAATTAGTCAAACTGATTCATCAATGCATTAAATAAAAGTACTTTTGTTATTGTGACTTCAATCTTTAGAAAAAAAGCCCACATCAAAGTATGATCAATACATTGCTCTGCTCAGAATTCAAAACAAATTATATATTATATACACACATAAAGGTTAATAAATAATAGGTACTCATATAGGTATTAAGAATAATAATTATTTTAAATGAAGAGATTTTTTACTTATAAAACAATATTCAATACATTTAAATATTAATAACATTCAATTATTTGAATAATAATTGTTTAAAAATAATAAAGCATCAACTGTTGATCCGTCCAGACAACTTCTACGTTCTTCGATCACTCTACCAGCTACACTGAATGATCTTTCGCTACTAGCACTAGAAGCTGGTATTGCTAGTATCTGTCTTGCCAATTTTGATAAATATGGATATCTTGACATTTGTTTAGACCAGAAATCTAATATATCATCATCACCAGTTTCAAAACTTTCTTCTCTATAATTTTCTAACTCTTTTTTATATTTATATCGTGGCTCTTGACTGTCTTGATCTCTCATACTGTCTTCCCATTCAGAAAAAACAGATGTTGATGGTCTATTTGATTCATCAATGTTTCTTTCTATATTGATATTTAATTCAGTGTCTTTAGATTCTAAATCTAAAAGCTTTTTTTCAATATTTTTAATTATACGAGAACGTTCACCTAAGTCTTGGGAAAACATTTTTAACATTTTGAACTTGGGCCAAAGAAATACAGCAATTTCATGTTCCTCACTCAATCCAAATTTTAAGTTCATAGTCGCCAATGCTTTTTCTCCTAATTTTTGCATTATGGAATTAATATTTACTTCAACTTCATCATTTGTAAAATTATTTTCAAGGTTGGTATATTTCAATAAATGACTTCTAAGTAAACATTTATATAATACTACTTTTTGTATTGTTGGATTTTTGTCTCCCTCTAGCTCATCAGAAGCATTTTTAAATACCTTCAAAAATTCAATTAGATTTTGAAGAAGTGTGCTATTTATATTTTGAATGCGACCAAAATATTCACCATGAATTCTTATTATTTCAGGTAAAGTTTTATGAACAGACTGTAACATAAGTAACCGTGTATTCCACCTTGTTTCAACTTCTTGAACCAAAACTGTAGATAGTTCATTATTCTTTCCTGAACTTTTCATAAATTTTACAAGGTTTTTGCACTCTGTCATTAAAATTATTATTGGCTCCAAGGGCTTAAATCCATTGTTATCTTCTTGTGATAAAAATTTAATATCAAAAAGATTTTTTAATACAGTGTTTATTAAGTGTGCAGTGCAATTTAATCGATTATAATTTCTAAGGGCACTTATCATGTTAGTTCCTTGATCAGTAACAAATGTTATAAACTGCATTAAATCAGAACCATAATTTTCGTCGGCATCTTCTGATAACTTGGTAAAAAAATTAGTCATAAATTTTTTTATATTTTCACCAGTTTTTAAATCTTGTGGTGGATATTTTCCTGTGTATAAAAGACGATTATTCAAAATCCAATTTTGATCAATATAATGTAATGTAATAGACATATAATTATTCTTTTTATAATTGTCTGTCCACATGTCACAAGTGGAAGCGCAGTATCCATTATTTATTAAACTATAAACATCTTTAAAAAATACTTTTCTGATTTCGGTTGCTGTACTTATGATATGTCTGGATACAGTGGTTGGGTGAGGTAAAACATCATTTATATCTGTAGATCCATATTTGGCACCGACATCTAAAAAAAATTGACCAATCTCACGAAACCCTAGACCTTTAATGGCTAACATAGGTCGAATATCCAGACTACAGTACCTCACACATTTATTAATTGCCTCATCCTTAACATGTGTATGCAGTCGCTTCTTATTTTTAAATACACCATACGTTTCAATAGTATTTTGAGATGATGTCATTCTACACTTGTGTCTAGCAAGAGTAGCAGTACTAGTAGATTTCCCGTATAGTTCCATACATAAGATACATGCAACATAATCAGTGGCAGTGGAACTTTGTTCAGGGTTGTCTGGGTCGTTAGGATTAGGTATAATATGCATAATGGTCTTGAATTTTTTCCATACATTACTTTTCCCAGTGTGTGGTACAAGAATAAAGTCATTACAATCTCCTCTTAATAACTTACGTTTAATTGAAATTTTAGAAAACTCAGTAGTTGAAGAATATTAAACTTCAGTTGACTGTGATACTGATGCAAAAGAAACATCATGCAATTGATTTTCATCTATTATTTGAGTACTGCTACTCTCTATACTGGATGATACAGGTGTCAGAATAGGTGAAATTGATCTTTCAAGTAGATCTCTTACATATTGAGAATCATTCATATTCTGAAATTTAAAAAAAAATTTATTTATTTAAATATACAATTATAACCTAATTGCTATAGATATTGTTTACACATTCATAAATTGATCTGAAATTATTATATTACTTAATCATTAATATTACCTTCTATATTAATAATATCCGTTTAGTTAAACAAAAGTTTAAAGTGAAGTATTATTTTCAATATTGTATTTGTTTCTCAATTTTTCACATTTAATTAGTAGCTACTACTAGTAGTAACCTATGTTATTATGTTTTATAAATGATATACTGTTAAAAAAAATGCATGAATTATTATTACCTATTTTAAGATATGATTCTTTTAAGAACATGTTGAACATGATCTATCTAAATTGTGTGATATATCTTATTTATCAGAGCTTAATAATCTTATTTTAATCTAATCTCTACTTATTACTATTTTATGTAGGTAGTACCTATGTATTTATGTTTAATTTATAAACTAAAAGTTAAATTGATTATTTTTTTCATTGTTAGTAATCATTATTAAGTGCAGTGGAAACCTAACCTAACCTAACCAATGTACATCATAAGTATAAAAAGGGGGGCTTGGGAAACTAAACAACAAACTTTTATATAGGCAATAACATTCAGCCTATACTTCTAACTATAACAAGTAACAATATCCAAATTATTTGGAAAATGTTTAAAGATTAAAAGTATTAGGAATTCTTAGACAAATACAACTTTTTCAAAAAAACCAATTTGACTTTAAAAACAATATATCAACCAACAATGCATTATATTATAGTACACTAAATAAATTTATTAAAATATTGTTAATAATCAAAATGCATTAGGCATTTTCCTTAATATTAGAATAGCATTCAATTCTGTTGACCATATTATTTTATTAACCCTTTCAAGCCCGAATTTTTAATTTTTGACCAAAAAATTTTTTTTTGCTTGAACCTTACTTCTAATAGCTAAATTAAGGGAAAATTATTAAAATATAAATATTTTTTTAAATACATCTTTCTAAAAAATGCATGATGTATAAATGAATCATTAGGCACTCATGAACTAATTTTGCAACATTGCCCCTTACAAATAGGCAACTTACTTAACTTAAAAAAATGTATAATTCTATTTTACATAACATGTTATTATAACATTTTTTTTCTTTTGTTTAGTTAAAAACCATAATATTATAATGAAAAACATTATAGATCATAAAATGAAAAACATAATTAAATTATCAACTTTGATGATTGTCAACATTACAATTTATTTTCTTTTGTTTAATTAAAAATTATAATTTTAACAATACACAATATAAATAATAAAAATGAAAAACAATTTAAATAATGAAATAAAAAACATAATAAAATTATCAACTTTGATGATAGCCAACATAACAATTTCTTTGAAGTGTATTAACTTTGGTTTAATTATAAATTATAATTTAAACAATATACAATATAAGTAATATAAATAAAAACAATTTAAATAATAAAAATTAAGAACTTTGATGAAATCCAACAAAACAATTTCTATTCAACGTATAACATAAGAAAATATTGCATTTTGAGCATGATGTTGTTGTATATGCTTTAATGCAATGCTTACAGCGTTGTCGTTTGGATACTTCAACTGGTATTGGCCAATGCCCTACTTGGTCATACCGAACCTCATCTACTGGTCGTTGAACAAAAAGCCTCCTTTTTTTATTGGATGGTGATGGTGTTTTAGAAGGTCTTCCTCGTTTTGAAGAAGGTTTAATTTTTCCAGAAAGTAGTAAGCTATAAGCAATATCCATTTTAAATTCTAAAAGAGGCATATATTTGACTTGTTTTATTTGAGCGCAATGTCTTCGATATAACAGCCAAGAATTAACGACACACATATCAACAATATGAAAAATTATACGTAAATAATATCTGCGAACGCGAATATCAGTTCTATACAACTCAACGAGCATGTCGTGCAAGTCAACACCACCCATAAACTTGTTGTACTCTTTTATTGATGCAGGTCTAGGTACAACAACTCTTTCTTTTTTTGATGTAGACCATCTTTCCACTTCATCTAATGGATGAATGCCTTTATAATTGGACACAACATGAACAAACTTATTGTCATACCATTTTGTAGCAACAATTTTATTTGTAGTGTCAACTTTGGTGTCATATGTTCCACGACCTGATTTTTTCATGTCTTTCTCATTTTTAAATGTGCAACCTGACAGTCGATTTGTTCGAACTGTACCAATACCTAACATCCCAAAAAATTTTAAGTGACATTGTAAATTGTATGAATTGAACCAATTATCAGTGGCCACTTTATAGTTCTTAAATTTAGGTACACTTTCTAATAAACGTATTACTACATCACCACTAATACCTAAGCCCGATCCTGTTGCAGGCAGGGTACCTTTACCCACATAAATTTCAAAGTCATGTATAAAACCACTAATAGATGCAATGGCAAAAACTTTTATACCCCATTTATGGGGTTTATTTTGATTGTATTGTTTCATTTGAGATCGCCCTTTAAATGGAATAATAATTTCATCGATTGCACAAAATTCTTCAGCTTGAATTTTCTTAAAATTGTTTTGAACAGAACTAATGAACGGTCTTATTTTAAACAATTTATCATGTAATGGATTGTCTCTGGGAAGCATTAAATCGTTGTCAGATATGTGAAAATTAGTTCGAAGATTGTCAAACCGATTACGCGACATAGTTTCAAAGACAGGATTAAATCTAGTTTGGTTTGACCAGAACATACGGTATGAAGGCATTTTTATAATACTCATGAACAAATGTATGCCAAGAAACTGTTCTATTTCTTGTGGTGTGGTATTTAAACTACATCCATTATTTTGAGCAGAATATAAATTAGTTTGTTCACTTAAATTGTTTATAATAGCATCATCTAAAAACATTTTGAAATAAGAATATGGAGATTTTAAACTATCAGGGGGGTCAGGTAATTTATCAAGCCATGTAACATCTTCTTCAATCCAATCAGTATCTTCCCATTTTGGATCTCTAATAGGTATAGTCTCATCAAAATTATTTCCAAACATTTCAGGGGAAATTTGTAAATCGACATGATCATCGTTGTTATTAGTACTTATTAAACCTTCTGAAAATTCAAATACCTCATCAATTAAATTACTTTCTAAGGCTTCATCAAGCATATCCAAAGTGATTTCATTGTTATTATCTGCTTGGTTCATATTTGTTACCTATATAAGAAATAAGAAATAAATCTAATACCTATTATATTATAATTGAAAAGTATATAATATAAATAAAATAATTATAATATTTAAATTATTTTTAATTTTAGATATAAAATATATATTATAATATATTTTATTTTAACTATTTTAGATCAAAAATATTATTTAATATAGATGCAATACAATCTACATAATAATATAATATTTGAGTATCTCTATTCAAATGTGGGCAAACTAGTCAACAACTGAAAGCTAAGTTAAAAAATTAATTTACTATAACTTTTCAACTTCTTTAGTTAGTTAATTTTCTAATTAACTTGATAACTTAGCTAGTTAAAAAAATTGTTTTGTTGGGTTTCATCAAAGTTCCAAATTGTATTATGGTTTTCATTTTTATTATTTATAATCTTATAGTTTGACTGTCTAAAGGTTGACTAAAAATTACTAATTAAAGTTAATTTTTTTCACTAACTTAACCACTTTTGACTTTATTTACAAAAAAAAAAAAGAAAATAGATTACTTCCTCATCATGGAAATTTTGTTCAACAACATTAAAAATTTCATCTAAATTATCATCTTCGTCGTCTTCAAATTCTTCAATATCAGACACATCACCCAAAAGTAGCTCAGCAATTTGTTCGTCGTTTAAATTCATTTTAAACTAGAAAAAAATTATTTTTTTAGTAAAATAAATTGATGATGTATAAAAGTATCATTGGGCGTCTACGTAATAATAAGCATAAAACGATATCATTCATATATGCCTATTGATAATTTTTTGAGTCATATGATATAAGACCTTGTAAAAACCGTAAACATAAACTAAATTATATTTTTATAATATTTTCTGATAGATAAACAACTAATTGAAACGGAACTATTTTTTTTTCTAATGTATTATTAAAACTACTTACCTTAAAATGCGTCCAAAGTTTCAAAATCTGGGACACTGCGTGTTTTGAATAAGGACTGATAAGAAATGACTGTTTTCGAGGGAAAAATCAAATCATACACTAAATAACAGTGGTGCCAGTTATAATTATACATATTACTTTATAATTATGCAACTCACAATAATCTATGATTATCACAGAAAAACAGAAAAATCGCTAAATATCATGATGTATAAAATCATCACTGGGCTGGAAAGGGTTAAATAAATTGTAATTTTGTGGTATTTGAGAAAATGTTCATAAATAATTTAATTTACCTCATATGTATCAAACTTTTAAACTATTTAAAGATTTAAATATTTAAAATCTAAATTCCTTATGTTTTAAAAATATTTGTTCTCTAATGCAGTGGTGCGCTACCTTTTTTGATCCACGACCCCCCAAAATAATTTATTTTTTAATACGACCCCCTTCCTACCAACATTATGTAAGTGTGTAATTTAAATTTACTTAATAGTCTTAATGTATACACACATTTTATTCATATACATTAAATCGTTAATTTTAGAGCAGTTTTAATATTTCTTTAATTTAATTAATCAAAAACATGAAAAAAAAATACAAAATTAGATATGACATAATGTCATAATATTACGATTGACACAGCCATCAACGGTACAAAATAATTTTACTTTGTATAAAACTATAAAATAATATACAATATACATAGTAATATAGTATAAAACTTTTTCATTTGGTGATTACTGGCGACCCCTTAATACAATTTCGCGACCCCCAGGTTGCGCACCACTGCTCTAATGTATAATAATTAAGGATGACGTTGCGGGGTTCCCAGTTATAGTTATTATACCCAATTTAAATCTAAGTATAATGTTTTTATTTCTAAAATGAGAAAAAATATTGAACTGAACCAAACCGATGATTCAACAGTTTTTGTATGTTAGGACCGGATTAGACCGGACCACGGTCCGGTCCGGTTCGGACCGGACTGATTAAGACCGGACCATGCAGAGCACTAGCGGTTTCTTATTTCCAGCCTCTCAAAAGCCATATCACCTCCATCACATGCACTTATTGTAAAACAACATTTACAGATTGTGTATATTTAAATAAACGTTAAAAAAAAAAAAAAAATATATTTTATTCATTATTTTACTTTACAATAACTATTTACCTATGGACTGGCATGCATTCACTACAGCTTTATTAACTAACATGTACTGATTTTGTTGATTATTTTCCGAATATAATTTTGTTTCAATATAACAAACTTTACACTTAAAAACAAATTTATGTATATTTATTAATCATATTAATTTTTTAGTAAATCAGAAATATTAATGTAAAATTTTCATTTTTTACGCGTTATAAATGTTATTTAGAAAACAAAACTTGCGTTAGTACGTTGTTCATTCTAAATCTATATAAATATAAAAAAATATTTTTAATATTCAATAAATATTATTATGTCATAATTTGTCTTAATTATTAAATAAATAATGAACATGTACCTAAATTTAAAATTATTTTGCCATAAAGTATGAAATGTAGTCTTACATGTTTTCAACGTCACAAAAATTCACATGAGGTTATACATATAATCAATATTAATAACATAAAAAACACACATCATTATAAAATCAAATCATTTCGCTAAGAATCTAAAATATGAGTAACAAAATATAATTATTTGTACTTTGACTTTTTACAAAAAGTTTGGTAACGATGAAAGGCACTCACTTTTATGGGTCCCTTTCATTTTTACCAATGCCCAGTTTCCTAGACAAAATACGATTTATTTGCGTGCACCAATTGTGAACCATTAATTTAATAACAAAATCAAAAAATAATTTAGGAAACAATTGACCATGCTCTTGACAATTTATCACATTAACATTAATTTGGTCTGTCAATATTTTTGTTAATTCATTTTTTAATGCCTTATGATGACATATTGAGGGCAAAAACTGAGCAATCAAGTCAATTGAACTTTTTACTAATGAACAAAATATTTGGTTAGGATACTATTACCGCGGCACACCATTGTTACTACTATGCGATATGCACAATGAAACGGCGACGGTGACTCGTCCTTATCTATCTCCCTCTTCCTCATTATCAATCGTTACTCGTTAGATACTTTAATTATAATCACCTGTTTTATGTAAATTGAATTATTATTATCGTTATCGTCTTATTGTTTTGTATTATTGTCATCTTTTGATTATGTCTTCACTGTGATTATGCGGCCAACGCCCCTTTTTTTTTTTTGCTATTATAGTTAATTTTTAATACTGCTCATATATTACATTATTATACACGTACCATTAAAACACAAAAATTAAAATATAATTACTTGTTCTGTCATTGCGATGAGAAACGTTGTCGTGTTGTTTATACAAGATTTAATAAAATACCAGCATTAGCAACATTTACGTGAGTTTTACTTTCTTGTGTGTATGTGTATCATTGTATATTTGTATACACCAACTCGTCATTGAGACAACGTTGGACGGTGCTCCTCAATCGCCCGAGATCGGGATTGGTGCCAGCATTGAGCAGTCACAGCGTAAGACCGCCAGCACCCGCCGTGGTGTGTGAGAGGCCGCCAAGGTCTTCAAGTTCACTGCCGTCGTCCGTTATTTGTCGTCAACGTTACCATCATCATCGTCATCATCGTCAATTATTAATTATAAGCATAGATTTAAGTATTCGCCCAATTTATGTGAGCTCGGTAGTCATTGCACCAAACCGATTCCGACCACCGAGACAACTCCCCCCTTTTAATTAAACTCATCTTCCTTATTCCCGTGCATAAACTCAACTTCCTTGGTCCCGTAGTTTAAGTATATTTTGGTTCTCTCCTACTGTAGTCGTCGTCGTCGTATCTTGGGTAGCCTACCCCGTCAATTTCAGGCAGCGAACATTGAGTTGCCTATGCTAACTGTATCAGGCGTTTCATCGTAATAAGCCCCAAGTGGCTACAGATACTTTAATAAAAGTTTACCATTTGGGTTGTAATCTCTGGCAACAGTTAGTTCATGTCCTTTATTTGTTGTTAAAGAACACACTTACTTTAAGCAAATTGTGCAGTTTTTAAATAAAATGCTATTTAATTTTTTAATTACAAACCCAGCTATATAGTTGTGAGTCTGGAACTGTAAATCTTACTAACTAATACTAAAATTTGTCATTGGTTTTGGAGTACCATCCGAAACCCTTAGTTCAGGTTCATCAATGTGATCTGGCATACTGTTTTCGAATGTTTGAAACAGTGTCTTATACGATGTTAAGCAACCATCTCCTAAGTCCTCTTCGCAGTTGCTCCCAGGGGAATATGACGACATTAAGTTGTTCAGAAGCAGAGTTCTGTATGATGAAGTGAATTGGTAACAAGTTGGATTGGTGTTTCTGTATCCCAGGGCACGCAATGCTCCGAAAAAATTCTCTAGTGAACTTGGTTGAAGTTCCTTAACATTATTGATTTTATACCCAACTTGTTCAATAACTTAAATACCTCTTTAAATCCTAAAAATGTTAAGTATATATATAGTAACATACTCTGTCTAATGAATTGTACAGCTAAGATTTACCTTTAATAGTTTTTATCCAATTTTTAATTGTTGGAGGTTGAGGACTTGTCTTAATTTTACTAACAGGATTTATGAAGTACATTGACTGCAACACTTTAAGCGACACTTCCCATAACTGATGGCGTGGAGAGTATCTTTTCAGGCCTGTGTGATATATTTTTCCGTCCACCACTTTATCATAACTACCGTTTACTGAGTCGAATAATTTGTCGAAAAACTGGCAGAATTTGGCTGTGTCTTTGGCATTTTCATTCATAATTTGTTTTGCTGAAATTACTAACTTTAGGTACTTGTAGACTATTTTTTTTTTTAAAGTTGGAAAATATTATTGAGTGTTAAGTACAACAGGTTAGTATTGATATCTATAATTATAGACCAGTCTATAGTAGATACATTTGTACTTAATGCTCAATGACGGTCCATTGCTGATATTTTTACTTACAAGCTAAAAATGATATTATAGATGCAACTCATTCGGATAATACTTGCACAGCACATTTGACTTTATTTTTTTAAATTTTATGAGGAATTACGTGTTCGGCTGTCAGCCTTGGTAGGATTCTCACATCCTTGATCTTGCAGTCCAATTCGTATAGATCGGAAATGTCATTCCAGGGGGCCTCCATTTCTTTTCCGTCCATGGTGAATAAAACATTTTTATTGAAAAGGTTGTTACGTACTCCTTTCAATAGATGAGGGAGATCATATATATGTACAATATTCAATATATCTGCTCCACATTGAACATTGTAAAATTCTTCTTTAAATTGAATATTGCTACGTGCTCTGATGTCCTATACCAATAATATAATACATAAAGGGGTCCATACAGAGTAGGCCTAATTAATAAGATAAGAATCACTTATATATTTTAATTACAGGACGTAGGAATGAATAAAATACATTGAACAATTACCTATAGAAATAGTACAAGAGGACAATGCTAATATATTCATCCCAGATTGCAATGTAGATGTAAATAGTCCCAGTATTTCAAAAAGATCATCAATGAGAAATAAAAATAACCCATTGCCTCAAAATTTTACTAAACAGACATATAAACCTCCAAAAAAATCTCCAGAATTTTTGAACTTAAAATGGAAAGATGGTAGTTTTATATCACCTGATCAAAATTTAGTATTCAAAGAAATGCCTATATCTGACAGTATATTAGATTTAGATACACCTTTACAATTTTTCACTTATTTTTTCAATGAAGAACTTATGCAAAATATTGTAAATGAAACTGAGTTATATTCCATTCAAACAAATGTTAGTAAACCTATTAATTTATCAATGATTGAGTTTAGAAGGTACCTTGGAATTCTTATATATGCTTCTGTTTTTCGTGTACCTAATGTAAGAGACTACTGGAGCGTTGAACTTAATTTTTCTCAGATTGCTGATGCTATGTCTCTAAGGCGCTATGAAACTATTCGTCGGTTTCTACATTTTAATAATAATCACACTATGCTCTCTAAAGACAATCCTAGTTTTGATAGACTACATAAAATAAGACCTCTTATAGAACATTTAAATACAAAATATTCAAGTGTCCAATGTAATCAATATTTATCTGTAGACGAACAGCTTTGTGCAACAAAAGCTAGAAGTTATCTAAAACAATATCTTCCTGACAAACCGCACAAGTGGGGCTATAAATTATTTGTATTGTGTGATGATGATGGTTTTTCTTATAAATTTGAGATATTTACTGGTCAAGAAAATTGGGAAAAATTTCGGTTGCCAAATGAACCAGATTTAGGGGCAAGTTCAAATGTAGTAGTCAGACTTACCAGAGATGTACCACAAAATAAAAACCATAAACTTTATTGTGATAATTATTATACCAGTATACCTCTGTTTGAGTTTTTGTATCAAAAAGGTATATTAGCTTTAGGAACTGTACGGTGTAATAGAATTCCAAATTGTGAACTTCCAAATGATAAATATATAAAAAACCTAAAAAGAGGAACATCAGTTGATAAAGTATCATCATATGGAATTGCGCCATTGTCTTTAGTTTTGTGGAAGGACAATAAAGTGGTTACACTTTTATCTACATATTGTGGGAAAGATCCAATTTCTGTTGTAAAACGTTATGATAAAAAGATGAAAACTCAAATAGAAGTAGATTGCCCATTTTTGATTAAAGAGTATAACCGTCATATGGGTGGTGTGGATTTACTTGATAGTCACATAGGCAGGTACAAAATTAAAATTAATTCTCGCAAATGGTATATGAGAATATTTTACCATTTGTTAGATATGACAGTGGTGAACTCATGGATCCTATATAAAAGAGTTTGTAAAACTAAAGACATTGCTCCCAAGTTTACTTTGGCTGGTTGGAGAAAAGATCTTGCTTACACATTGTGTAAAATTGGTGAAGTAAGACCGAAAAAAGGAAGACCCTCTACACCACTGCAAAATAAAATAACTAGTACTAGGCCTCAATCGTTTAGACCATCAAAGGATGTGAGAATAGATCAAACAAGTCATTGGCCAATTCGAATAGATAAAAGAGGGCGATGTAAATATCCAAACTGCAAAAGATTTACAAACAACCAATGCTCAAAATGTGCAATTTATTTGTGCAACAACAAATCACATACATGTTTTCAATCATACCATAACAAATAGATAAAATTCCTTTTCTTTTTTTTTACATTTTATAAAGTTTATCAAGTTAAATTTATGTTTAAATATTTATAAAGGTAAAGTTATGTTAAATATTTATAAAGGTAAAGTTATGTTAAATATTTATAATGTTAATTTTGGTTTTGTTAAATATATTTTATCTTATTTAATAAAGTCCTGATGAAATTTAATATTTTGAAGTCATTTGCGCACACTGTAGCAATTTTGCAACATGGTTAAAATTTGTGAATTTCATAGTAAATATGACTTGTATAATTTTTTAAATATTTTTTTCAGATTCTACACCTTAAAATTAGTTAAAAAGAATTTAGTTAAAAAAAAAAAAAAAAGTCGTGCATTTAAGGGTTAAGACCTTCTTTTTTTTCTTTAAAATAAAATTTTTTATGTATTCCCATTCAATATTTTCCCCTTTGCTATTAATTATAACTTGTTTGTCAGCTAAAGTATTACGAACTAGTTTAACCATATGGCATGCATCATAAAACAAATATACATGTTCACTAGAAGTTGTATGAGGAAATTAAAAATGAAAAAATCTAGGTTTAAATTTGCACCTAATTTCGAACACATACTTAAGTTACAGTGTGCTCCATCAAATGTTAATGAATGAATTTTAACGCCAGTATTATAGATTAGATCTAAACATTGTTTCATTAAATTGGCTCGTTCACTAGAATTTAAACCTTTTATCAAAAAAAATCCAACAGGTAATTTCCAATGACCATTTAAACCCACCACCAAAAATACGAGTGCATTAGTTGCATGATCTACATTATCGCTATCGATAACAACATCAGTACCCATATCAATTAATCCATGAAATTTTTTTCCATCAAATTCTAACTTATCTTTAATTGACATCTCATCCACTACCAAGTTACAAATTACATGATTTTCTTTTTGGACTTTCTGTTTAAGTGTTTGGAATGATTCATTAGTAAAACCTGGCTCACCACTTATATTTTGATACCAATTTGATATAGTCCTAGGATGGGGTAGAATGTTTGAAAACTGTTTTCTTACAAAGTTATATGCTTTACTTGAGTAATACTGCAATGTTACCGCAAACTTTTGTAACTCTTCTGAGAACTCGGTTTTCTTACCACTCAATTTTCTTTTAACAATTTCCATTAAACTTCCTGTACCCATAGACTGTAAAAATCATAAGGTCTATGGTGAAAGTATATAATTATCTTTTATATTAATTTTATCTTTTGTATTCATTGAAAAAATGTAATGTAATGTATTATACAATGTAAGTATTTGTTAATAATTATCAGTACATTATAATGAAGTAAATATAATATACTACTATATTATTGTAAATTGTAATTTGTAATTTGTAATCTACTTCCTTAAATGAGCTTCCACCCGTCAATATTAAAATAAAATAAAATAATACAAATATATTATACAAAAATCAATCATAGACATAAATAAAATACACAATACACTTATATACTATATATTATAATATAATGTTATGTAGAATATAATGAAAAATATTATAAAAATGTAATTATTATTTTTACTTTTAGACATTAGTAACTAATACATTGAGGCTCCATTAATGTACTTACCTATTTAAAAAAAAATGTAATATTAATGAATAACGATAATGGCTAAGAGGACGTCGCATGCATCTCCGTCTTACACACGTACAATTACATAGTACATTTTCGTTCACTAGTTTCAATAGTGTGCTTTTAGTTTTGATATTAATGTGAATTAACCTATTATCAAATTATAAGGTAAGAACATTATCTGTGTTTTCTTGTTGGTTTTTTACGTTATTTAAATTTTTTTGTGCATTATGAGTATGAAAAATATTTAAATATTAAATACCATATCGTACGTGTGTAAGACGTATAATTATTTAATACGTATTTATAATACAAAAACCATGTAACAAATTTAGTTCACTATCGAATATAAAATTAATTAATTAATATTGGGAATACATTTTTGTTTTATTACTATTATACTGTGGAATGAGTCACTAATGGTTACCTGTAGAAATTGAGATGCATTTTCAGACAACAAGTTTGTGTGTTGCAATGTTTTAATTAAATCTTCATAAGTCTTCACCTTTTTAATTAATCTCCGATTGCGCTGTTCTACAATTTTCAATTTCTTTCTAGTATCATTATGTTTTTTTTAGCAAATGCAAGATTCCTTTTAGCTCTTCTTGGAGTACTAAAATGTTTATCAGATAAATCTTTGAAGTACCTAGGATTATCCATTGAACCTAGTCTTTCAACAGGTGTGCACAAAGATAATGTGCTGAAAATTATAAAATTAAATTACATTTGAAAAAAAAAATTTTATAATAAATAAATACACACTTAAATTCACTGTAGATAGAAGGCTGAGATGTTTGTGGTGAGCCACTTGCATTCAAATATTCATTATTCATATGAACTGCACTAAAACATTAATATATACTTTAAAATATGATAGCAATTTAGATAAAGACAAATAAATTAACATACATAGTAAGGTTGTTGTCGTGGTTGAGATCTGTATGAAGATTTTTACTCAGATGTAAACTCGGAACAGCGCGGGGCATTAATAGACCATTTTCTTTGATGTCTGCAGGTAAAAAGTGTAAATTACAAACTCTGTGTGACATTATAGATTTTATAATTGAACATCTTTTTAACCATGCGGAATTTAAAATGTCATCAGTTGGAAACCTATATTATTAACACAGTAAGATTTTTTGTAAACGTAATATATATAAGATTACACAATTAGGACCTGAATATATTAGATTCTGAACGAAGTGATGAATGTATTGCTTTTACAATGATGTGTGTGTTTTTTTTTTTTTATTTTGACGACAACATTTGGGGGAGTAAAAATGCTTCGATTTTTGACTTCAGCCCCTCTTTGAAAAGGAAATCGGATCTAGTTGGTACTTTGGGGGGTCAAAAGTTAAAAATTTTCAAATAGTTTTCAAAAAAATCGAGAAAAACAAAAAAAAAAATGACAGAAAAACGGCAATTTTACGAAAAACCACTTTTCGACAAAATCGATTTTTTGATTATGTTGTAACTCAAAAACGAATTATTTTAAATACTTGAAATTTTCACCAAATGTTTATATTATGGTTATCTCTTTACAGTTAAATTTTCAAAATATTTTGACCATTTTTAAGCTACTTATAGACAATTGAAATTTTCGACTTTTATAAGTTTTTTTTCTTCAAATGCCGATAAAAATTTTTTGGGTGGCCAGAAAATCTTGAAAATTTAATACAAGGTTTCTTATAAGTTTTTCTTAAAGTGATAAAAAAAAATCCGAAATCGTTAGTCACAATTTTTTTTTATAAGTGCTTAAAGTTTGAATTTATACGAAATATTTCAAAATTTAAATTAAATTTCATACTCTCATTATGCGTATGTTACCTAATACTTTTTTTATTAATAAACAGATACTATAAAGTAACCATAGTAACATATAAAAACTATACTATTTGTTTAAAAATAGAATATATGATAATATTTAAATATAATTTATCCTAAACTGACAAATCATCTTCGTTTAGAATCGTTTTTCGTATACAATGATACCTATCATTGCATTCAAATTTAACCTACCCTAGTCCGAGGTCCACCCCACTCCCTAATGTACAGCAGAGCGATACTCACTTACCCGCTTTTTTTTTATTGTTATTTAAATACCTTACAGACATTAAATAAAAAGACTAGTATTTTTTAATTTTTATTAAAAATTAAAATTAACCGAGCTTTTGGACAGTTACGCATACGTTTATAATGGTAAATATGTGTGGCCTACGCGTGACATCTGCAATAATCAGTATAGTATCAGTCTCTTACTGGTCCTTTACCTATTTGTTATTTTATATATTTTATTATAAACCTATTATAATTATAATATATATATTATTATATTTTGCGTTTTTTACGCATATCCAATACGCTATAGCCTATAATGTATACCACGTTTTTCATACATTGCATTCGGACAAAAATTGAAAATATTCCTCGACTTGTTTTGTAAAAGTGTAAAACCACCTTAAATAGGCCTTGGAGTTTAAAAAAAAAATGCAAAAATTACAAAAAATTATTAACTTCAAATGGCTATAAAGAAGAAATATACCGTAATAATATTTTGGTTTTTTTTTTTGTAAAACATGTTTGAAAAACCTATTATTTTTTTCTTGCTGCAAAATCATAGTATCAAACACTACTTTGAGATTTAATTATGCCTAATTTACAGCAGTATGTTAAAGTAACATAAGTATATTAAAGTGACAAACTCGAGGTCCTCCGCGCGACCACAAGACATTATTAAGCAATGTTCTGCGCATTCGTATAAACGTAAAATTGTAAACTTTAGAAAGCTATAACTTCAAAAATATAATACCCTAAAACAATATTACTCTGTGATCCATGTAAACATTATAAACCCGTTTGATGAGACCATTCCCCGCGCAAAATATCCTAGATTATGACACACAGCGCGGCAATATTTTACTGATTCAAAATGCTATGCTCCGCCTTTAACTAATATTCAAGTACAACATTGTTTATCAATTTGTTTTCTTCACATTTAATTACTCATTATGAATAATTACCTTGCAAGTTATATCAATATTTAAATTATGGTTCAGGTCCTAATTAACTTAGGTACCTGAATAGTTTTGTATCACATTGTTTCGCTACTCCACAAATAATACATTTATAACCCATGTTTAAATAAATCAATTATAAAAACAATTTAAAATTTTATTTGAATTCAGACAGCGTTGATAGTATAAACACGTACGACGATCTGGCATTGATGAATGATAATATTAATATTATATTATAATGGCATAATATATTTTATGCAATATCCATACTCTATTACTCTATGATTTTATGGTAGGTATACGATAATTTTACAGTCACTCAGTCACCGAAAAGCGCCCTCTATCTTTTCTCGCCCGGCGTGCAATCACTTCGTGTCTATTAGTATAAAGTCAATGGTTATCATAGACAGTTTCTAACAATTATGGGATTACAAACATATTGTCAATTCCATAGGTGTATGAAATCAGTGCCGTAGAAACCGCGGTGCGGGCGGTTCATTGCACCGGGGCCCTACGTTTCAATTTCTAATATGGGGCCCATACTTAAATAAAAAAATATAAGAATTCAGAACCTATACTAACAAAAATTTTTTTTTATAAGATCATAATATTATATGTATTAGTATTACTGTATTAATAATAACATTGATTTTAAATAGTATTTATAAATAATGCCTAATGGTAATAATATAATGATAATGCCTTGAGTACTTTGTAATTGTTGTCGATTAATAGTATAGATGATGTGTTACTGTGTTGCAATTTGATAAATAATGTCAATACACGATTTCTTGTTATCGTTGTAACTAAAAATAGAATTATTGGGAAAATGATTTTGTGCATTATTATCGGCTCGATACTGGCCATGGTATATTGGACACGGGTTAGATTTATCAGGAATTCTAGAAAATGTTGTTTTATTATAAAACTTTTATGTATAGCATTAGCATTATTCATTGATACAATGATACCACATTATTACATATTTACATTAAGAGGACGTTATACCGCTCATTTTCTACGGTAAAAACATGTTCACGCAAAACAGTCAAAACGACACTAAAAAGTGGTTTTAGAGTTAAAATACCTATTATGAAATTTATAGTGAACAATATTTTAAAGATAATGTCATATCCATTTTACAAAAAAATAATTAGTAAAAAAATTATAGTTAATTAAAAAACGTAAAATATGTATATTTTGTATTTTAATTTGTAAGTTATATAATAGCAATATTAAAAAACGCATATGATGTTTTATCCGAAATATTGTTTTCTTTCGATTTTATTTAAGGTATTTTTGCTCTAAAACCACTATAAAACGAGCAATTACAGTTTTCCGTAATTATGTTTTTAACGTTTTGGTCGTACTTTTCAATATTTATCATGCCATATTGTGCTGCTTCAAGTGGTGTATTTTATAAATATAATTTTCAACTAATTGGCCTGATGGGAGGGTGGTAGCGGGTGCTCGCCATCGACGCGACGGTGTTATCGATAATTCTAAGAATAGTAGTAATATTATTATTATTATTATTGTTGTTATTAATAATAGTATTATTATTCGTCCCGTATTTATTCATATGACTTTATTTTATAAATATGAATTTACGAAAATAAGAAATTATGTTTATTATAATTATTATTAGTCATTCTGACTTGAGTACTCAGACTTTAAACAGTGCTTATAAATTATAATAAACCTTTAGTATTTACACTTTTACAGGTCTATATTATTTTGTTTTATTTTCCCTAGCGTTTTTTATAATCATTTTTAAATAATATGGAAATAAAACAAACAAAATTAAACGCCCATCTAGAAAAAATATATCTAGTAAACTCATTTTAAAGCGGTATAATAAAAACAAAAGGTAAGTTTTTACAAGATTATTATTATTATTATTATTATTTTATATAGAAATAGAATGTATAAAATAATTAACTATTTTCATACCGTAAGTAATTATATGATGAACTCAACTTCGTTCTTTTATTGTATAAATATAATAATATAATATATAAATAATTAAAACATATAATTTTTATATTATATTTTTGTACTTCTAGTCCACTACCATCATTGAGTGAAACTTCTATGGAAATAATAAATGAGACTGATACTTCAACTACTTCATTGGTTTCTAATAGGTTTGTTAATTTTTTAGTAATAAACTTGTACATTCATTATAAATTATTGTTATTTTAATATTTAATACCTACAAAATCATTGAATTAAGTTTCAACAACCAAATTACAAGATATATTAAACGTGACCATATAAGACCCGCTTTCAAGCTTAGTGTCCCGTTGTCAAAAGAACCCAAAAACGTCCCGCTTTGAAAAAAAGTCACAACCAAAAACATTATGTTGTAGTACTGCAATAAGTGTTATAGGTATACCACATACGTAAAATTTACGGTGTACACTAATATAACATACATATAATACATTTTATGCTGTAAATCGTGTGAATCTTCATAGGCCATAGTCTATATAGTCCATAAATTAAAATCATAAAAAAGCGGGTAAGTGAGTATCGCTCTGCTGTACATTAGGGAGTGGGGTGGACCTCGGACTAGGGTAGGTTAAATTTGAATGCAATGATAGTTATCATTGTATACGAAAAACGATTCTGAACGGAGATGATTTGTCAGTCCAGGATATATTATATTTAAATATTATCATATATTCTATTTTGAAACTAATTCAAACATTTAAGTAAAAGTTTCAAGATCTTACGTTTAGTATTTTTTTTAAAATAACAAAAATCGAAAATTATTTATTAGTAAAACGTTATTTTACACGTCGTGTATTTTTGATTTCAAATTAAAATTAAAACTTTAAACACTCGTAAAATTTTTTAAATTGAATAATCCTCAAACTTTTTTATAATTATTCTAAGCTTAACTTATGGACAGCATAGTATTAAACTTTCAATTCTTAGCTTTTGATAGTAAAATATTTATAAATTTTTAACTATCAAATAGTGAAAAATATTCATGATTTTGACCAATTTTTGTCAATATTTGAACTTCAAATGCTAATAAAAAAAAATTGTGCCGATGTATTTTTATAATTTTTGAATGAGAGTTAGAACAAGTTATATGGACCCTTCAATTAAATTTTCAAGTAATTTGTCCCAGCTAAATTTTTTTTATCAACATTTATAAATAAAAAATAAAAAAAAATGGAAAATTTCAATTGTCTATAAATAGCTCAAAAAAAGTCATAATTCTTTGAAAATTTAACTGTGTATTGAGAACGCTAATATAAACATTTGGTAAAAATTTCAAGTATATACATCGATTAATTTTTGAGTTTTAGCAAAATAAAAAATTCGATTTTGTCGAAAACGGTTTTGCGTAAAAATTCCCGTTTTTCTGTCATTTTTTTTTGTTTTTCTCGATTTTTTTGAAAACTGTTGGAAAATGTTTATTTTTCACCTTTATAATGCACCAAGGATATCCACTTTGCCATCGGAAACCACCCCCAAAGTTTGAAATTGAAGCATTATTTCGACTAGTTATGCTGTACACAGACAAAAAAAAAAAACACACATCATTGTAAAATCAATACATTCATCACTCCGTTCAGAATCTAAAAAATAAGTACCTAATTGAAGTCGTTATTAAACCTAGCTAAATAATATAATTTATTATAACATTTGTCTGTGTTTTTGTTTTGTCATTTTTATAAAAATAATTATTGTTTTACACTGTGTAATATGTTTTACGATATTTTTAGTATTATCATTTAAAAATGAAAAACATATTATGGTTTTCCTATTGAAATTTACAAGCGTCTCGCTTTGAGTAAAACACATTATGGTCAGTGGTCACGTTAGGTATATTCGACACCTACTTTCCCGCATTTTTTAAAATTGCTATTAGTTATAAGTTTACAACTAATTTATAATTTTTATAATACTAGAGTTAAAGTTAATGTTTTTTCAAACGATGAAATTCATATTCCCGGAGTTAATATATTAGATTCTGTTGAAGATAATAGTATAACATGTGAAAATATTGATTTACATGAACTAGAAACTGTCAAAGACCCAGAAATCGAAAACTCGCCGACAGAGTATGTTTATAACATTTATAATATAATAAATTCTGAGATAAGTTATTATGATAACTACTTAAAAAATTTCAGAATAATAACTAATAATGAAATAGACGGACTTAGAATAGTTGACATGTCTTATATATTTTTTCAAATACAAAATATCAAGCATGATGGTGGATTTGATTGTAATTTTATGAATATGAATTTTGTAAATGAAATTCGTTCAGGTTTTTATTCTGATTTTTTGTTTAAATGCAAAATGTGTAATTTAGAAAAAAAAATTAGTTCTACTAAAATTGTACCCGATAGCAATTGGTCTATCAATAAAGCTGCTGTAAGTAGCTCTATCGCAATAGGTAAGTAAGCAAGATATACAATAACAAAAATATCAATAAAAAATATAAATTTTAAAGTATTTGGGAAATTGTATTTAGGAATTGGTTATACACAGTTATCCGAATTGTTTTCTGGATTAGAAATACCATCAATGTCTCCTACTACATATATTTCAATAGAAAGTAATTTACAACCTGAAATTAAAAATACAGCATGGAGTGAGATGCAAAAAGCCGGTGAAGAAGAGAAGAAATTGGCAATAGAATCCGGTGATATTGATACAGATGGGATTCCTTTAATAACTGTGGTGACAGACGGACAGTGGTCCAAGAGAAGTTATAGCACGAAATACGATGCATTATCGGGAGTAGTAAGTATTAAAATAAGCAAAATTATTTAAAAATAATAAGTTAATTGTAACACAATTATTTTTATTTTAGGCTAGTATAATCGGTTATAAAACAAAAAAGATCTTGTTTGTCGGGATTAGAAATCGATACTGCGTAACATGTGAGAGAGCGTTGAATAAAAAAATCGAAATTCCAAATCATTTTTGTTTTATGAATTGGAAAAAGGGAGCCACGAGTATTGAGGCGGACGGAATTGCTGAGGGATTTAAGAAAAGTATTGAGTTGCACGGAGTTAAATTTTCTAAATTGATCGGTAATGATATATACAATATAAATATTTAAGTTAACTATTAATTTCATCCATTAATATATATTTAATATTTTTTGTAACGCATAAATTTAATATAATAAAATAAAATAATATAAATAATACAAGTTTAAATAATATAATACACATGTGCCCTTACTCATTTAGGCGACGGAGACAGTAGCGTTATGAAACGATTAAATGAGGTACTTCCATATGGACCGTCATTGAGAGTGCATAAAATTGAATGTAGGAATCATTTATTGAGAAACTATTCTAAAAAAATGATGGCATTGAGTAAAAGAACAGATTTTCCAATCGAAATAAGAAAAAAAATACAAAACAACATTATTAGGCTAAGAACTGACATAACTTGTGCTATAAAATTTCATAATCAACAAACTAAATCACTATCTCAAAAGATCTCAGGTAAAACAAATATGTAATACCTATATAATATATAATATAATATAAACATTTAGATAATATATACAACGTATTTTTCTTTTTTTCCGCCGACTATTTTGAAAGGTATTGTGAATTTTAAAAAACTTAATATTATAGGTCTCAGATTTGATATATCCAACGCACCATATCATCGATTATTTGATAATCATGAAAAATGTTCTACATATTTTTGTAAAGAAAAAAATAATACGTCCACGGAATTAAATGTCAACAAAAAATGTATATCATCTATATCTAAAGAAATTGATATTATTGTTTCTCGTTTATCAAAAAACGCAGATAGTTTGATACTCGATGTAGACAATAATATTTGTGAGCAATTGAATAGCACAATAAATAAGTTTTTGGGTGGTAAGCGAATTAATTTTTCCCAAAAAAGTTCATACATAACACGAGTAAATGCAGCAGTTATAAGTTTTAATTCTAAAGAATATTTACGTGCAATTAAAAAACACGTGACAAATACTAGCCCAGGTAATTTTTAAATGCATGGTTATAAATAAAAAATAAAATTTTAATTTATCTAATCTATAATGTTCTGATTTAGGAAAAGTTGGAAAAAGTTTTTTAAAACGCATATTAGATAAACGTAGTGTATGTCAAAAAAGGAGAAAAGTTCTTAAAACAATTCCAAAGACGGCAAAAACATATAAAAAAAGTACGACAGCTGATAAACATTATGGTAATGCTGATGAGTTGGACAATGTAAGAAGCATTGACAACCAAGGATTAATTAATGAAATGAATGCATTTATTAGGTAATGTTTAGTAATATTAGGTATCCAAAGTTGAAAATTTTATATAACGTTTTTTATAAGTTATAACTGTTTAACTTATATTTGTATTATTGTAGAGTACTAAACAACGCCGATCGATCAAATATTGAAATCGAGACCCGAGATCAAGCAGCTAGTGAAAAATGGAAACGTGAACGATTGTCAAGACTGACAGCTAGTAATTTTGGTCGCATTTGCAAGATGCGACCAAGTACGAGTTGCAAAAATACTATTTATTCTATTTTGTATAATAATTTCAGTTGCAAGTAAGTATAACATATTGACGCGTTACACAATAATTGTTTAAATAAATAGATTCAAGAAAATTAATATTTCATAGATCAGTACAGTATGGTAGAGACATGGAAAATATCGCAAAACAATGTTTTGAAAATATGTTTAATCTCCAAGTAGTATCTTGTGGTTTATTTATAGATATGGAGTATTCATTTTTTGCTGCTAGTCCTGGTAAGTCTATCAGTTATTAAGTTTAGCTTTCAGTTAATAATTTGTTTATTTGGTACATAGTAACATTAATTTACTTTCATTATTATTTAGATGGTATCATTGATAATAATGCTATTGTTGAAATTAAAGCACCGGATGCAGCAAAAGATACTCTAAATATATATGAAGCCGTTGAGAGTGGTAAAGTAAGTATCAAATATAAACAATAATTTTTGTATACCTACCTAGTCAATAATCAGTTATATGTCATAGAAATTTAATTAGCTTATAATTTGTACTTCCTTATACTAATATATAGCTAAAATACTGTACAATTGTAAATGGTCAATTGAAATTAAAAAGTACCCATGATTACTTTTACCAAGTTCAAGGACAGCTACATATAACACATAGGGAAATGTGTTATTTTATAATATATACACCAAACTGGACATCGGTTGAAAAAATATATTACGATCATGATTTTTGGTCATCGAAAATGGTGGATAAATTAAAACAGTGAGTTTGCTCATTTTATTTAAATTAATAAACTGTAATCATATTAATAGTTTAAATTTTTTTTTCTAGTTTTTATTTAAACTGTTTACTACCCGAAATAGTTGATCCAGTTTTTAAACATCGTTTAATGATATCCGACATACGAGAACCAAATAAACCCCAAGCAGTAAAATCGACAATCAAAACAAAATTGTTTTAATTTGATATACATATATTTGTTATATATTTTTAAATAAAAAGTGATGTTTGTATTTCAAAAGAATTGACAAATGATTTACCAATAGATAATATTAGATTTTTTTAAATAATTATAATTTTATTATAGGCATTATGTCTAAATAAGTAATAATGCAATAAATACAATTCAAGTTATGTTATAATACAGTTTCTACTATTTATATATTGGTACAAATATTAATGTAAGCAGTGAATTAAATTATAATAGTTACGCTCGGATATTTAAAATATTACGTCGGAATTTACTTGTATGATTTTAATAATGACGCGAAGAGTATTGGACGAACGTTCATAGAATAATAAACGACGCTCCCGAACTAGCATCGTCGGCCGGCCGTCGACTGCGAATAGTGGGCGTGGCTTAAACGCCGCGCGCTTGCGGATCGCGAAAACACTTAACAGCGCATTCTCTTAGCCGTTGTATACGTTTCACTTTGGGTAGAACGTCCTCTTAATAATTGTTCATTCGCATCGCCGCATAGGTAGTTGTTATTTGTTTGCACGTCAATTTTCAGTATTTTCACGTTTTACGTTTAAATTTCTTACTTTTATCATTTAATTATGTCATCCGTTAATAAAAAACACCTTAGTGGTAGTGAAAAACGAAAAAAACGAAGAGAAAATCAAGAAAAAATATCAAAATTGCCAAAAATAAATAATTTTTTTTGTTCATCTTTTTCGGCTGATTTTGAAAAAGGTAAGTACTGTTAAGTAATATAGAGACAGTTAGATGAGTTAATAAGTTAGATCTTAGATAGGTTATTAAGACTAATAAGTGGGTATCTTTATTTTTATTCTTAATTTGTGAAAAGTGGATATTTATCTTGAAGTGTTGTATTAATCTATTACACAAGTACAATATACTAGATACCTACTCAATAGTCATGCTAGTTAGTCAATACAAAATATAAAAAAATACATAATACATCACATTTATTTTATGTTTAAACTCATAACTCATTACCTATTGATTAAGTACCATAGTATTATATTAATTATTAATAATCACAATCATATCTCTAAGTAGGTAGGTAAATATTATATTTAATTTGAATTTCTTTTTATCAAGTATGTATTTTTCAAATAATTTAAATTTTTGTAGGTATTAATAAAGATCATGTTCCTGCTTCCACACAAAACATACTATCAGGTACATATTATATTTAATTTGAATTTCATTGTATCAATATGTATTAATTAAATTTAAATGTTTAAAGGTATTAATGAAGACCATGATTCTGCTTCCACACACAACACACCACCAGGTACATATTATATTTAATTTGAATTTCAATGTATCAATATGTATTAATCAAATAATTTAAATTGTTATAGGAATTAATGTAGACCATGATCCTGCTTCCACACAAAACACACTACCAGGTACATATTATATTTAATTTGAATTTCATTGTATCAATATGTATTAATTAAATTTAAATGTTTAAAGGTATTAATGAAGACCATGATTCTGCTTCCACACACAACACACCACCAGGTACATATTATATTTAATTTGAATTTCAATGTATCAATATGTATTAATCAAATAATTTAAATTGTTATAGGAATTAATGTAGACCATGATCCTGCTTCCACACAAAACACACTACCAGGTACATATTATATTTAATTTGAATTTCATTGTATCAATATGTATTAATTAAATTTAAATGTTTAAATTTTCCCATATATGTTGGTAAATATTATATTATCTTATTTTGTTTTATGAATATTTTAAATGATAATAATGAATTCTCGATTTCATATGGTTTTACAAAAACGGATTAGTAACAGCTTAGTAGCTTAACTATGTACAATTGGATCATAGTAAAACTTACATTTAATTGTTTGTTCAGCTAAAAATAAAAACAATTGTCTTATATATTTGCTTTATGTGGGTGTGTTTTAATTCTCATCTAATTGTTAAATAAAAAAAAAATTATTGCAGGATTGAATTTGGAGTCAAGTTACCCAACTGATAAAGGAAGTTTTGATAATGAAGTAACAGATAGTATTAAAAGGTCTATACTATTATTCGGCCCATGTAGACCAAACATTGAATTCCCTGGTACAAATTTAAGAGGTACGATAAGAAGATTTTCTTCAAATTACTACTTCATGTCAACGAAAATGGGAAGTCGTATTCCAAGGGCATGGTTATGTTATTCTGTTATACTAGACAAAGTTTATTGTGAAGTTTGTTGGCTTTTTGCTAATCGTAGCAATAGCAGTTTTACTCCTGAATGGATCGATGGTATCAACGATTGGCAACATCTTTCTCAAAAAGTAAAATCACATGAACAAAATTCATTAATACATTTAGAAGCCACAAAACTTAGAACAGTCTGGTTAAAAAATGGTACTATTGATAAAGAACTTGAAACCCAAATTTCAAACGAAGCAAAGTTCTGGAGAGATATTTTAACAAGAATAATAAAAATAATTTTGACACTCACTGCAGGGAACACAGCATTACGTGGAAATGAGTGTAAAGAATACTCTGAAGGGAATTTTCTCAGATTAGTTAATTTATTGGCTGAATTTGATCCTGTTTTACAAACATTACTAAATAATAAAGAAAATCATATCAAGTACTTGAGCCCAACCATACAAAACGAATTAATTGGAATTTTGGGATCAAGTTTGCTAGAAATAATTTGTGACGAAATCAGGCAATGTTCTTGTTTTGCAATTATCATGGATTCCACTCAAGATATAACTAAAATTGAACAAGTCAGTGTTATAATTCGCTATGTCTTAATTGATTTTGAAAACCATTTAGTTAAAATTAAGGAATCATTTCTTGGATTTTTTGAAATACATCATCACGGGGCTGTGGATTACAAAAATCTAATTTCTCAACTTCTTCATAACTTGGGTTTGGATATTAATAAATGTAAAGGACAAGGCTATGACGGTGCAAGTGTGATGAGTGGAATTTATTCGGGGCTACAGAAGCGAATCAACGATATTGTACCTAAAACTATGTATGTTCATTGTTGTGCCCATAATCTGAACCTAGTGGTTTGTGATGCAGCCAAGAGTTCTGACAAAGCAATGAGATTTTTTGAAACTGTACAATCTGTATTCAACTTTTTTGGTGGAAGTGCACCAAGGTGGGCATTATTAGCTCTTGGAGAAGATAATGCAACAGCAGTTCGTAAGAAGGTTCTAAAAAAAGTATGTGCTACACGCTGGGAAGCTCGACATAATGCAGTATTTGCACTTAAAGAAAGATTTGTTGATGTGCTAAAAACTCTTACAGTAATTAGTCTAACCAGCAAGAAAAATGAAGAGATTGTTCAAAGCAAAACTTTGCAAAAAAAAAATTGAAAATATAGAATTTATTTTATTATTGTGTGTCTGGGAAAATATTTTAAGATCGGTCCAACCAGTATCCAAATGTCTGCAGTCTAATGATATCAACATACAAAATGCTTGCTATTTACTTCAGCAAACAATTGGAACACTTGAACATCTACGTGAAAATTATGACTCTGTATTAAATACTGCAAAATGTATTTGTAATAAATGGGGTATTACCACTCAGTCAGTAAGTAAACGACAACGTTATGCTAAATTATATTTTGATGAAGTGGATGGAGACAGACGATTGAATGTAACGGAAGATAATTTTAAAATTAAAATCTTTTTACCAATAATTGATACAGCTTTAGCACAGTTACATAATAGATTTACTGGGTTAAATGAAGTGATGAATACATTTGAGTTTCTTAACCCATCAAAATTAAAAAATTCTGAGGAATCAAGCATAATCAAGTCCTCGTATGATTTTGTATTAAAATACAAATCTGACATCAATTCAGACTTTACCAGACAAGTTTTATCAATTACAACACTAATTGGTCCAGAACAATCTGATATCAGAGACTTAATAAACTTCATTATTCAAAATGATATGGCTTGTAGTTTTCCAGATGTTTTAACTGCATGTTTAATATTTCTTACAATCCCAGTAACTGTGGCCTCGGCTGAGAGGTCATTTTCAAAATTGAAACTCATTAAAAACTATTTGAGAAACTCAATGTCTCAAAATAGACTTAGTAATATTGCTATTCTAAATATAGAAAGAAGTAGAACTGATGAACTAGATATAGAAAAAATAATTGATAATTTTGCTAATGCTAAAGCAAGAAAAAAAAATTTTTTGTGTTAAAATCAATAATAAAGATAGCATACTGATGGCTGATTTGTATTGTTTTTTTTATAATTGTTTAAATTAAATAGGTATTAATGGAAAATAATGGGCCATAAGCACACATAGGGGGTGCTTAGCACAATAGCACCCTGCCACCCTCAGGCTTCAAACTAGCACTCCCAGTTCCCTTATAATAATATAATTATTTTTAAATATTTTGAATACATAATACATTATATACAGTATAGTTGCTTAATAATTTAAATAAATAAAGAGTAGCAACTATATTAACATTTATACAATTTCAACTTTATTATTAGTTATTAATTTTTCTATACAAGTACCTATGTAAGTATAATTAATTAAAGTTTTAATTTATTATATTTGTATATTGTATTATAATTTAAAAGTAAGAATATTAATAAGTAAAAATTTAAAATTATTGCATGCAGTTTATTATATTATTAAGGGGACCACAGATTTGTGTACCATCAATTATTCCAGCACCCCCTAAATTCATACCCAATGTGCGCCTATACAAAGGGCCCACAGATTAAATTTGCACCGGGGCCCATCTAGTTCTAGCTACGGCACTGTATGAAATGTTCAAAATATTTAACAATAGTTGACTTATATACACAATTTCCATTAGCAACCAATCCATTTACGACATATACATTTATACCGACACATGGAGATTTGATTAATACCGTTCATTCATAATATATAACATGTAATACATTAATTTTTAATCATAACTCGTCAACTATTGATATGAATAAGACAAGTATTGTTTTTGTAAATTGTTCATACATTCGTAAAATGTTCATAGAAAATGACCTTCTGTAGATGTGGTCGGTTGTATGAATCAATGAATCTAGCGTACAGATGGCAAAGCTCCAGTGACTTTTATAGTTCCACATTACACTCGTTTTGTGTGTCGCATAGACGATTCGTTAACATTTATAACCGACCCGAATCCGATAATTCGGTGGCTACAACGGTGTGGAATAACATATGAAATTATTTAAAAACTAAGTTTTATTCAAGTCAATAACTGATTTGTAAAATATATATTTTTTTTTAAAGTTTTCATATTTTTTTTTTCGGATAAAATATATAATAATATAAAAAATAATTTTTATAGAAAAAATGGATTTAGAAATGGATTATTCACAGGATTTATTCAATCACATCAAAAATGAAATTAAAAGACTAAAACAGCAAATGGTTGAAAACGAAGAACGAGAAATACAAGACCAAAGAGAAAAAAGAAATTCGCTTAGTTTAATTAAAAGAGATTTAAAAATGTTAAAATATGAAAAATACTTAGCAAAAACAATTTCATTTGATCCGGAAAAAATAAAAAATATAAAAGAAAGAATAATAAAATTAAAGGAAACACAATAGCTTGTAAAAAATTATTATGTCTTATATTCTCATACAAGTTTTGAAAGAGATGAATCCACTTATAACCTACACAAAAAATTTACTGTATTGTTACCCGACATAAAATTATTAACAGAACCGTATGAATAAAAAAAAAAATTAAATTGTTTTTTAACTAAGTATTAAATTTATATTACTTGAAATATTAGATATTATTTATTTTACATAATGATTTTTTTTATTTAATAAAAATAAAATATACATGTATGTTTAAAGAAAAAAAAATATGTTTTTTTATTATAGCCTCATTATGAAAAGAAAAGTAATAACAAAATATCAGCGTATGAATACGTCGGGAACTGGACTGATTGAAATCGAGAGATTTAAAAAATGTGCAAAAACTTACATCATCAAGAACTATAAGAAATATACAGATTATAAATCATTTTTTATTTATATTTCAAATAAGCTAATTTGTAAGTTGAAACAATCATGTCTAAATACATCCATAAAATTTAATATACATGTTGACGCTGTTTACGAACGTCCAGTAACCCATGATATTCAGGATATGGCTTTTAAAACTTCAAACATTTTAGCATGTAGTTCATCTGATTTTACTATTTTATTGAACAGAATGTTTAATAAAATATTAACTGAGGAATCAGAATTTATTGCAAAAGGATCAGGTTGGTCACTTGTATCAATAGATGGGTTGCAATTAAGAATTAATTTAGTAAACCCTTTGAAAGGAAGTTCATATCTTGATTTACCTATATTTATAAAAAAAAAAACATCGATAAAATGTACGATAAAACATCGCATTATTGTTATATTAAAGATTTTTCAAGATTTATTAGAAGTCAGAAAACTAAAAATTGTTCTAAGTTAATTATTTGTAAGAGATGTTTTACAACTTTTGGGAATAAACCGTGTAAAAGTAAACTTTGGGGTGAAGAAGGATTGATTAAACATAAGCAAATGTGTGATAAGAATGAATTAGGAAGACCAATAATGTTTGAAGAAGGAAAAGATGATGAATTCATATATTTTAAAAGTTATAAAAAAACCAATAGAATACCGTTTGTTATTTATGCTGACTTTGAATGTATTTTAAACCCTAAACAGACTATAGAGTTGAATAAAAGTAGTAAAAAATCTAAGGTTTCTAAAACCCATATTACTCATTTACATGAAATTATGAGTTATGCGTTTTATGTAAAAGTTGATTATAACAGTATAACAGAAAAGCTATTGCATCAATTTAAAATTCCAACAAAGATAATAATGTATAGAGGTAAAGATGCACAAAAAAGTTTATGGAAAATATGATCGATATTGGAAAAAAGATAAATGATGTATATGAAACTAATATACCAATGACTACATTGACTGAAACGGAAGAAAAACAATTTCAGAGAGCGGAGGTTTGTAAAAAATGTTTATTATCTTTTAAAAAAAATAATTTATTAAAGGTTAGAGATCATTGTCATTTTACTGGTAAATATAGACAATGCCTTTGTTTTAAATGTAATTTTGTAATAACTAATCCATCATTTGTTCCAATTTTTTTTCATAACTTATCATATGATAGTCACTTTATAATTCGAGAACTTGGTTGTGATGATAATGATATTCACGTTATTCCGAATTCATCGGAAAAATATGTATCCTTTAGCAAAGAAATTGTTCCCAGATTTAGTATAAAGTTGACACATTCCGTTTTATGGCCTTCTCATTAAGCGAACTTGCACAAAATTTGTCTGAAGATAAATCAAGATTTAGAGAGACTCTAAAAATATTTTCTTATAAAAAATTAGATTTAGTCACACGAAAAGGGGTTTTCCCTTATGAATATATCGATAGTTGGAGTAAATTAAATGAAACTCGTCTGCCTCCAAAATCTGTATTTTATAACTCTTTAAAAGATGATGATTATTCTCATGCTGAAAAAATATGGAAAGTATTTGATTTAAAAACTTTGGGTGAATATAGCGACCTTTACTCGAACACTGATGTAAGTATATTAACGGATGTATTTGAAAATTTTAGAGATTTATGTTTATCTACTCTTAAACTAGATCCTGCTCATTATATGACTGCTCCAGGATTTGCTTTTGATTGTATACTTAAATATACTAAGGTTAAATTAGAAAGATTAAAAGACTTTAACATGCTTTTGTATTTCGAAAATTCAATCCGAGGTAGAATAACTCAATCAACTAAAAGATATGATAAAGCAAACATACCAAACATTAGAGGTTTGAACTATAATCCTAATAAACCAATTACATGGATAACGTATCTCGATTGTGTAAATTTATATGGAAAGTCGATGTTAACTGAACTACCTTTTAAAGATTTTGAATGGGTTGATGACTTAGACATAGATGTTACAAAAATTCCAAACGATTCAAAAGTTGGTTATATATTAGAAGTCGATATTGATTACCCTAAATATTTACATAAAAAACATAACGATTTTCCATTTTTACCTTTAAACGAAAGTCCTCCAAATTCAAAAGTTAAAAAATTAATTACTACGTTATCACTGAAAAAAAATTATATTATACACTATAAAAATTTAAAACAAGCAATTGCTAATAGACTTAAATTAAAAAAAATTAATAGAGCTATCCGATTTTCTCAGAGTAAATGGATGGCTTCATATATTGAACTCTGTACATATATGAGAGTAAAAGCTAAAAACAACTTTGAAAAAGATTTTTGGAAGTTATTAATTAATAGTGTTTTTGGAAAATGTATGGAAAATGTGCGTGCTAGAATTTCTTTAAAATTGGTTTCGTCAGCTAGAAAAGCAAGTAAATTAATGATGAAAACTAACTTTAAAGATAGAACTATATAGTCTGAAAATCTTATGGCTATTCATCAACATAAGGAAACTATTAAATTCGATGAAGCAATTTATGTAGGATTTGCAATTTTGGATGTTTCAAAAACATTTATGTACGATTTTCATTATAATGTAATGAAAAATAAATATGGTAACAAAATATGTTCTTTATACTCGGATACAGATTCTATGGTATATGCTATTCGAACAAACAATTTTTTTAATGATATAAGATACGATTTATCATCGTTTTTTGATACATCGAATTATCCTATCAATCATTATTGTTTTAGCGAAATTTATAAAAATCAGCCCGGTTATTTCAAAGATGAAATGGGAGGAAAAATTTTAAAAGAATTTGTTTCATTAAGACCAAAATTATACGCTTACAGAACTGTATACGATGTTGAGGTAAAAAAAGCTAAAGGTGTGAAAAAATATGTAATTAAAAAACATATGCAATTTAGACATTATATAGAAATATTAAATGCATACATAAACCATAAAAATGTTGATGATAAACAAACACGTAGAAACATGAATTTTATTCAATCGAATAAACATATTGTTCATTCTAAAACAATGAATAAACTTGTACTAAGTGCTAACGATGATAAACGTTATATAATGAATGATGGGATTAAGACACTAGCGTATGGACATTATAAAATTAAAAAAATAAATAATAGTAATAAATAAAAATAAATTACATACATTAAAAAATCTTTATTTTAAAACATCTGTAGACGATATCCACGAATTATGACTTGAATCGAAACCCATCCATTTAACAAGCATTTTATCTTTAACTTTTTTTATAATACGCTCAATTAAAAATGTGTTCGGGAAATCAGTTAATTTAATTTCTTGTTCATAAAAACCTCCTAGAATTATATTATCTGATTCATCCTTTAGTTGATAAGTTATCGGGTTTGTATGTAAAACTTTTGATATTGTAAAAATTTCCGTTGTCCAATTCGGTGTATATCCTTTACTAAATATATGTTTGTATTTTGATATTCTTACTTTATCATTAATTTTAAGTTTTGGTTTATGAAATATTTTATTATATATTTGTACATTTGATTTAATTTTACTTGTATTCATTCGAGCTTCATATGGTGTAAACTTAATTGTTCTATGTTTTGTATGATTATAATTATTAATAATTGTTGATATTGTATTATACCAATTCCATGTACCTGTCGCAGTAAAATGTTTATATATATTATTTTTAAGTGTTCGTATAACACGTTCGCCAATTGAACATTTGATAACGCTATACGAACTGTAATGTTTAATTTTATATTTTTTCATTAAATCTTGAAATTGATTATTATAAAATTCTGTACCATTATCTGTTTGTAATAATTTTGGATTAGCTTGTTTTAATATATTAAGCATACCTTTTGTACATTCTTTTCCTGTTTTATTTTTCAATGATTCTACCCATACATATTTTGTGTATGTATCTATAACAACTAAAATGTATTTAAAACCAAGATTTTGATTAGAATGGGATTGCATGTCCATTAAATCAGCTTGCCAGAGGTCATCTTTAAATCGTGTTATTACACTACGTCTGGGAAATATTTTTCTTGCAGGTCGATGTAGCTCATTAGCTATACACTCTAATGTAGACATTATACTATTATATTCCTTTCACGTAATTCTTCTAAAATAGATATGATTTCATTATTTACACCAGTATTACCAGCAATTTGAGATGATGTTATAAGATTCAATCTAGTAACTAATTCATTCGGATCATCATAGTACACTAATTGTGTTTGAGGTATTACATCTTTATATAAACCAGAACCTTTCTTAGTTGTCGGCGATAAACTAAATTTAAATAGCTGACCTGTTAGAGGTTCTGTAATTTTAGAACTATTCATAGGAGAAGAAAAATCAAATGGATCATTCCTTATGCTCGAATCATCAATAACGTTTCTTCGTTTAGCGCTTGAACTAGATAAAAAGTTATCGAATTGTTTTAAATTGAATTGGGGAGGAGTTTTAATTTTTGCGTTATTAATTTTTAATAATTCCTCGTTTAATTGTTTTTCTTCAGTTTTCATTCGTTCATAAAGAGGTTTTACAACGTTCATCCATTTGAAATATCCTGAGGTTTTAGGTTTTCCATCTGCTTTTAAAAAGACTTTAGTTATTTTTTAAATATTATAATATGATTCCATATCTTCCATAGACATATTTTTTGGTACTTTTTCACATAATAAAGACCAAAGTCCTTTAGTCCAAGGATAGTAATTATCGAGCAAGTGTAATTTACCGTGTTCGAAAGTAACAGGTATATTTGATATTTTAAGTTGATTATTAACCGCATCGTAATGCATACCATAAGATTTATCATAACGTTGTAATTTAGGATTTGAAATTAAAAAATTGTCAAACGATGAATTTAGTACACTATCGCTATCTTCACCACTAGCGTACACGGTTTCTTCTTTTTTGATAGTGTCGGATAAATGTGTAGTGTTTTTTTCTGACAGTGTACTCAATGGTTCTAGTAAAGGTTTAAATGTATCACGAAAATAGTTATCAGAATCTATAATACCACGCTTCATATCCATTATTTTACGTTTGATATTTTTTTTTGATGTTATCAAATTTTCTAACAAAACTTTATCTTTATTCATTGGAAATAATAAGCTTGATATAACTGATTCACCCAACGTTAGATAATACTATGTAGATGTTAACACTGTTACAACTGTATTTATATTATTATTTTATTTTAATGAAAGAATGGAAACCACATCTATATCTACCTTCATTCATTTCACGTGTTTTGTCTATAACCATAAATCCATAATCATTATGATTCCAACACAGATGAGACATTTTTCGAAATTCAGAGAAATCCATATCTGCTGATGAATGGTCATTGAAGATATGTCGTAAATTCGTATCATCTTGTTTAAGTATTATTAAAAAGTTTGAGTTATCTCTTACTAACTGTTTTGGTATTTTAGAATATGTTTGCGCTAAATAAAATACAGAACTAGCACCTGAATGTCTACACATTGAGAAGAATTCTCTAATTACAGATTGTGGATCACAAATCACGTCATCAAAAATTATAATAGAATTTTTCTTAGTTAAGTTTGGTTTAATAACTTTATCAGCACTTGAAAAAATGAAAAAATTGGCACCTTTAATATCATCTATTATTTTTTTTAATAAAATATATTTTTCTTGATTAGAAGTTTTAGAGTATAAATAGATATTCTCAAATCTTAATCCGTTTTCATGTGTTATTAGGTTATACATTATATTTGTTTTACCTGAACCACTAGGACCAACTATAATAGCACGTATAGTATCAGGTAATAATGGTCCGTGTCTTGATGTTTTCTTTATTATTTGAGAATCTACGTTTAAAATATCTAATTTATCTTTCTGTTCAATCAAATCCATTTTTCTTATAAATACTCTAGAATTTTCAAATTATAATCAGTTATATGTGATGTGTTCAACCCGTAAGTGGGAATCAGATAAGACTGGTAAAGGTTTCGTAAATTTCCTTATAAATAGTCTCCCGTTTGAAGCCCATGTTCCAAAATATCAGTATTGTGGACCTGGTACGAAATTAAAAAAGAGGTTAGATCGTGGTGATAAAGGAATAAACCCATTGGATACTGCATGTCGTGATCACGATATTGTGTATGCGACTAGTAAACATTTAGAAGATAGACATAACGCTGATAAGGTGTTAGAACTCCGTGCTTGGGAAAGATTTAAAGCAAAAGATACACCTAGAAAAGAGAAAATTGTAGCGTACGCAGTAGCTAACACAATGAAAGCTAAAAGAAAAATAGGTATGGGTTGTAAAGGTAAACGGGGAAGTGTTAATAAAATTAAAAATGGGACACGAGCTGCGATAAAAAAAAGAAAGGTTAAGAAAAATTATAGAGGTAAAAGACTGATTTTAACACCAGGTCAGACAGGTGGTGCAATTCCCTTAATACCTATTTTCGCAGGATTATCGGCACTTGGTAGTTTAATGTCTGGAAGTGCTAGTGTGTATAATGCAATCCAAAATTCTAAAAAAAAAAAAGGTAACGGATTATATTTAAAAAATAAAGGATCGAAAAAAAAAACTGATGAAAACGCTACCTAACAGACCACTTACATCTAGAGATATTATAAAATATGTTACAAAGTTTAATATCAGTCATTTCCGTGGCGTCTTTTCACGAGATGACTTACCTAAAAAACCTTATCAGATTGAATGTGGTATATTAAACTTGGACGTATCTTCAGGTGATGGAAGTCATTGGGTAGCGTTTTATAAAAATAAAGATAAAGTTATATATTTTGATAGCTTCGGTGATTTACCTCCACCAATTGAATTACAAAAATATTTTAAAGGAAACAAAATTATATATAACTATACAAATTATCAAGATTATAACACATTTAATTGCGGACATTTATGTCTTGATTTTTTACAATGTATGAATCGATCACATTAAGTTTGACAGGTAATGATACTACATTATCTGCAAATTATTTTCCATCTCTAAACGTTAACGAGGACTCGGAAATAGCTTTGATATGCTTACAAACGTTTAATTCATTTCCGAACATAAATTCAACTAATAACAGATTGGAAATAGAAGTTATCGGAGATGGGGATAATAAATTTATTCAAGATGCGAAATTTAAATATGAATTTGAAGAAGGATATTATGATATTCAAGATATTAACAATAAAATTGCTAAAGAGTTATTAACCTTTAATAAACTAAACGGAACATATTTATCATTCAATATAATTATGGATCAAATAGATTTTAGATCATATATAAAATGTGATGGAATACTACATTTTGATATTTCAAACAGTATATGCTCTGTATTAGGGTTTGAAAAAAAACAATATTTTTCACGCAATGATATTCACCGATCAGAAAAAGCTGTAAATTTGAATACAATTAATTCTATAAAAGTGATGTGTAATATAGCTCAAGGATCATTCAACAATCATCTTCAAAGTAATTCGATTTATGAGTTTTTTCCGACCGGTAAAACAGGAACAAAAGTGACTCAATTACCACTAAACCTTATATATTATAAACTTAACAAAATAAATATTGATTCAATAACTATTCAATTAGTTGATCAGAACAATAAACCGATTGATAATTTCAGCGAGACATTAACAGTTGTTCTACATATTAAACGTCACGGATCTTAAAATTAAATTAAATTTAAAGGTTTTCTAGAAATAAATATGAATGAATCAATCACATTGGGTATAACTGGGAATGAAACCACATTATCTTCAAATTATTTCCCGCCTCTAAACGTGTACGAAGATTCTGAAATAGCTTTGTTATGTTTACAAACATTCAATTCGTTTCCAAACATAAATTCTTCTAATAACAAACTTGCGGTGAAAGTAATGTCTAATAATAATAATGATGAAGGTATATGTTATATTGCATTAAAAACGGGATGTTACGAAATTGCAGATATTGACCGTCAAATTAAGAAGCAAATAAATTCTTACAATGAAAAATATGGTACAACTTTAAAATTCGATATTTCAATTGACCATAATGATTTTAGATCATACATAAAATGTAATGGTATAATTATGTTTGATATGGTTAATGGAATAGCACCTATATTAGGATTTGAAAAACGAGACTATTTTCCAGAGTATGAAACTCATCGATCGGAAAAAGCTGTAAATTTAAACACAATTAATTCTATAAAAGTGATGTGTAATATAGCTCAAGGATCATTCGACAATCACCTTCAAAGTCATACGATTTACGAGTTTTTTCCGAGTGAAAAAATTGGGACAAAAGTTGTTCAATCACCGTCAAATTTAATATATTATAAATTAAATAAAATAAATATTGATTCAATAACTGTACAATTAGTTGATCAGGATTTTAATCAAATCCAAAATTTTGGTGAGACATTAACAGTCGTGTTACATATTAAACGTTACGGTTCTTAAGATGGGGTTAAAGTTCAATATAAACCCATTACTTCACATTAATCGAGCTAGTCATACGACTAAAGCGTTACCGATAACATCGACTAAAGTAAAAAAATTAACGGTGAAAAATAAAAAAATTCTAAAGGCTCTTGGTTATAAACTAAATAAAAATGCCTGAAAGTGATATTTTGGATATAAGTTCACGGTTTGAAACAGATTCTAAAATTACAAAAATTGAATATCATTCATATACACAGTATACGACTTCATTTAATAATAATGATGAAATACGTATATCAATCCAGCAAACAGATGTTTATCCATATCTACATGATAGCTTTTTATATCTAGAGGGAAAAATAACAGAAGCTGGTAAACTAATACTTTCTAATAATGGTTTTTCATATCTCTTTGATCAAATACGGTTAGAAATCAATGGTATAGAAGTAGATAGTACACGTGTTCTTGGTATCACTAGCTCCTTGAAAGGATACTTATCAGGTACCCCAGTTGACTATTATTGTTATGAAAATGCAGGTTGGACTTTTAAAAATGATACAAAGTCTACGAATAATGCTGGTGAATTTAGTGCATGTATTCCGTTAAAATATTGGTTAGGTTTATTTGAAGATTTAAAAAAAATATTAGTTAATTCTAGATTAGAACTAATATTAACACGAAGCCATAGTGATTTAAATGCTATAAATGTAAAAAGCGAAGGAAGTGCCACCACAGGTACAGTCGATTTACAAAAAATAGTGTGGAAGGTACCACATATTACTGTTGACGATGAAGAAAGGTTAAAATTATTTAAAATTGTAGAAAAAGAAAAAAGTTTGTTTATTCCTTTTAGATCATTTGAAACATTTGAGTACCCCGAACTGGGAACCACTACCAAAGCTGTGTGGAACTTAAAAACTGCTTCAAAATTAGAAAAACCACGATTTATTATAGTGGGTTTACAAAAAGGTCGAAAAAATCAAATAACAAAAGATTGTAGTGTATTTGATAACTGTAACCTAACAAACTTGAAAGTATTTCTCAATTCAATAGCTTATCCGTATGATAATTTAAATGTAGATTTTAATAAAAACAATTTTTCAATATTATATGATATGTATGCATCATTTCAAGAATCGTACTACGAAAAAAGTATACGCAATCCACTGTTGAGTCCTTCAACATTCCTAGAAAATGCTCCTATAATAGTTATCGATACTTCAAAACAGAATGATTCAGGTACAGCCTCATCAGTAGATGTACAATTGGAGATTGAGGCATCAAAATCACTTACAGGTGTAACTGCTTATTGTTTATTAATTCATGATGGTATTGTAGAATATGTACCTTTCACTAGGGAAGTAAGAAAACTAGTATAAATAATTTAGAATTAAGGTTACATAATATTTAATGAAACAACATATATTAATAAATGATTTTAGATTCTGAACGAAGTGATGAATGTATTGCTTTTACAATGATGTGTGTTTTTTTTTTTTTTTTTTTTTTTTTTTTTTTTTTTTTTTTTTGTGTCTGGGGACAACATTTGGAGCAGTAATAATGCTCCGATTTTTGACTTCAGCCCCTCTTTGAATAGGAAATTGAATCTAGTTGGTACTTTAGGGAGGTCAAAATTAAAATTTTCAAATAGTTTTCAAAAAAATCGAGAAAAACAAAAAAAAAATGACAGAAAAATGGCAATTTTACGGAAAAACCACTTTTCGTCAAAATCGATTTTTTGATTTTGCTGTAACTCAAAAACTAATCATTGTAAATACTTGAAATTTTCAGCAAATGTTTATATTATGGTTATCACTTTACAGTTAAATTTTCAAAATATTTTGACCATTTTTAAGCTACTAATAGACAATTGAAATTTTCGACTTTTCTAAGTTTTTTTTTCTTCAAATGCCGATAAAAAATTTTTGGGTGGCCAGAAAATCTTGAAAATTTAATACAAGGTTTCTTATAAGTTGTTCTTAAAGTGATAAAAAAAAATCCGAAATCGTTAGTCACAATTTTTTTTTATAAGTGTTTAAAGTTCGAATTTATACGAAATATGTCAAAATTTAAATTAAATTTCATACGCTCATAATGCGAATGTTGGCCATAGTAACCATAGTAACATATAAAAACTATACTATTTGTTTCAAAATAGAATATTTGACAATATTTAAATATAATATATCCTAAACTGACAAATCATCTTCGTTCAGAATCGTTTTTCGTATACAATGATACCTATCATTGCATTCAAATTTAACCTACCCTAGTCTGAGGTCCACCCCATCCCCTAATGTACAGCAGAGCGATACTCACTTACCAACTTTTTTATTTATTAATCAAACAGTGTTCTTATTCAATTATTTTTTTTTTAAAAAAAAAGTGTGTTTTCAGATGTTTTTTTTGTTACAGGGAAAAAAAATGGCTTGAGGGGGAAAGTCCGCCTTAAACTTTTTAAATCTCCCTGCTCAAAAGTGCTCAGAACATACAAATATATACTACTGCCCGCGCAACATTTTCAAATTGAATCTTACAATTTTAAAGTTTATCGTCTATACTCTATAATCTATAATGCAATAGTCTATACTCTATCTTATCTCGATATAATGATTACAGTTTTTTGGTATTGAACATCGTTAAATATATAAATATCATAATATAGTTATAGTAGGTAGTATAGCTACACACACGTACGTATACGTATATTATCTTGTAGCCATAGCTGTTTGTACCAACATATTTAATTATATTTAAATTATATCAGTTTCTTCTTATTTTTAATTACCCATTTTGAATTACCTATTACATTATAAACAAAATAAATGCTAATTAAAATGTATATTATGACCTTTTTTTTTTGCTTTCTATACTCTGGCCCTTTTAATTTTCTAAAAATTGGCCCTCTAGTAACTTTGAGTTGTCCATCCCTGATGTATATAATACTAGAGCTTGTTTCTTTTTATTAATATATATATATATTTAAAAATTGTGTCTATTTTCTATATGATGAACACATCACTAACATTTTTTTTAAAATTCTTAATTTTTCTTTAGGTTCTTTTACTAAAAAGTTTATATTTATAACAACTATTTATCTCTTCACATATCTTTTCTATCTCATTAAAAACTTTTATAGATTTTCAATCTGTAACACACACTTCGATAATGTTTAGCAATACATTACTATTTTTTTTCAGTTCAATCTCACAATGGTCATAAGCGCCCATATCATACGGAAAATTCAAACGAAGCAGCAAATGCTAAAAAGACACGCATGAGCATCGTCAATACCCGTGGTTTTGTTAAGACAGGCACATCGCTCTCAAATAAAATCAATTGGTATTACATAAAAAATACAGATAATTTGACCAACTACAGAACATTTTTAGAATCAATAAAAAAAGACTTAATACAATTACTCGAATCACTTTCGGCAACACATCCAATCAAATATAATTTAAAATTGGAAGCAACATATAATCGTCCAAACGTTGAAAATTCAGAAGAAAATCGAGCATTTAAGACCTTAGCCAAGGAAATTTTTATGAGTACAGATATCGAAGCTAAGATTGATCTAGATTTTGATAGTCTTATACTTGAGGAAGAAATGTATACTTCTAAAGGAAGTGGGTTTAGTTTAGAGTCTATAGACGGCATGTTATTAGGTGTATATAAATATACACCTATGGGTGGTTCATCTTATATTACACTTCCAGAGGACATAAAAAATAAAAAAGCAATTATCAATCCCCAAAACTCGGACCAACAGTGTTTTAAATGGGCAATCCTATCAAGACACGTTTCGGGTAATGCCAAAAATCAAGTGGCTGAAAATTATACATCACTTGAAAACAGGTATCATTTTTCTGATTTAACATTCCCAACACCAGTGAGGGAAATAAAAATATTTGAAAAAAATAATCCGAAAGTATCAGTCAACGTTTTTGGATTGAAAAAAGAAAAGAATAAAAAACATATTATTTACCCACTCAAATGTGTGGATGAAGAAAAAAAAGACCATTTTGATCTATTGCTAATTACTGACGGAGATAAAAGTCACTACACATTCATCTCAAATTTTTCTCGTCTTATTAGAGCACAAAAAACAAGTCATAAGGAAACTGTTGTATTTTGCAAACGGTGTTTTACCAGTTTTGATAATCAACCCAGGAAAAATACACTAAGTGGACAAGCAGCCCTAGATCAACACACTCGGATATGCGGAGCACACAAACCAATTCTACCCAAGATGCCTGATCCCGGTACATTATTAGAATTCGATGGGTGGGCTAACACTCAAAGACATCCGTTCGCAATATATGCCGATTTCGAGGCACTCGTTGTCAAATGTACAGAGAGTAAAGGCAAGAATACGTCAGCTATTCAAAAGCACGAGCCTATGAGCTATGGGGTATTTGTAAAGGCTGCAGAAAATGTACCGATTCATTTGCTTGAGAAATATGAGATACCAACATCACCTGTTATTTTTCGCGGAAGCGAGTCACATCAGGATGTAGCCAAGCGTTTCGTTAATGAAGTTACACAGATTGCAAGAAAAGTAGAAGATTTACTTAAAACAAATATACCTATATTGATGACTGAAGAAGAAAAAAGAACACATGCATTGAAAATTACTTGCAACTTATGTGAATGTAATTTTTCTGTCAAAAACCAAAAGGTGGCAGATCACTGCCATTTATCAGGACGATTCAGACAAACACTATGTAACACGTGCAACTTGAAACTCCAAAAACCTAACTTTGTACCGTGCTTTCTACACAATTTGTCTAATTACGATGCACATTTCATCGTGACCGAACTCGGAAATGACACTAAATCAATCTTAGTGATTCCGAACAGTGAAGAAAAATATATTTCATTTTCAAAACACGTCTCCAATAAATTTTCAATTCGATTCATAGACTCTTGTCGATTCATGGCATCAAAGTTATCAACACTAGCAGACAATTTAATAACACCTGGGTTCGAGAAGTTCAGAGAAACCGCAAAAGCATTCGGACCCAGAGATATGGATTTCGTCACGCGTAAGGGTGTATATCCTTACGAGTTTACAGATAGTTGGGACAAATTAGAAAAAACGATTTTGCCTCAGAAAGAAGATTTTTACAGCACATTAACGGAAGAACATATAGACGATAAGGAATACGAACACGCAGTCACAGTATGGAACCATTTCAAATGCAAAACCCTGGGAGAATATAGCGATTTGTATCTAAAAATTGATGTGCTGCTGTTGGCTGACATATTTGAAAATTTCAGAGACATGTGCATTTCTACATACAATTTAGACCCTGTTTTTTACTATACAGCTCCAGGTTTTAGTTTTGACTGTATGTTAAAATATACCAAAGTCAAACTGGAATTGCTCTCTGATTATAACACCCACCTATTTTTCGAAAATTCAATCCGCGGCGGCCTTACACAAGCAAGTATGAGGTACGCTAAAGCTAATAATGAAAAAACCCAAGATTATGACCCAACAAAGCCCAAATCATGGATAGTTTACCAAGATTGTAACAATTTGTATGGGTGGGCAATGTCACAACACATGCCATACGGTGACTTTAAGTGGGTTGAGCCTAACTTAGATGGATTAGATGCTTTGACACCGACCTCAGATAAAGGCAGAGTGTATGAGGTGGACATGGCATACTCCAATGAACTCCATCAATTACATAACGATTTACCATTTTTACCTGAAAATAAAATTCCTCCTGGATCAAAAGTAAAAAAACTTATGGCGACTCTTCATTCGAAAAAAAATTACGTAATCCACTATCGCAACCTGCAGCAAGCCATAGCAAATGGATTAATTGTAGAAAAAGTACATAGAGTTCTTGATTTTCAACAATCGGATTGGCTTAAAAAATATATCGAACTAAACACCGAAATGAGAAAAAAAGCTGCTAACGAGTTTGAGAAAGATTTCTTCAAATTTTTAAACAATGCTGTTTTTGGGAAAACCATGGAATCTTTACGCAAACGTTTTAAGATGGAACTAGTTTCATGTCCACAAAGATTGCAAAAACTCATCAACAAGCAAACATTTAAACATTGTACGACATACAACGAAAATCTAGCTGCTGTCTCATTGGAAAACAAAATTATCATGTTTAACAAGCCAATATATATAGGTAATGATTTTAATTGCATAAAAAAATATCATATTTTAGAATTTCTCATTTTTAATTATTTTTTTTAGGTTTTGCAGTACTAGATGTAAGTAAGTGGTTGATGTACGAGTATCATTATGGTACTATGAAGAGTCATTTCGGGGACAAAATCAACCTCATGTATACAGATACAGGTAAATTATTAATATTATTTTTCTATTCCAAACATTATATATATTTTTTAAATTCTTTTTTAGATTCACTGATATATTATATTAAGATATTAAGACCGATGATTTTTACAAAGACCTGGAGAATAGTTCCAATTTACTTGTTCGAATGGATACTTCAGACTTGCCACAAGATCATCCGTGTTACACCGCCGAACGAAAGAAGATTCCAGGGCTCTTTTCCGATGAGGCTAAAGGCCAGACAATTACAGAGTTTATCGCCCTTCGAGCAAAGTCATACTCTTACATTTTGAACAACAAGGAGAATATTAAGGCAAAAGGCGTCCGAGGGCATGTAGTTAAAAATCATATGACTTTCAAAGATCATTTCGATTGCCTTTTCGCCGATGACGAAAAAGATAACGCTAAACTGTATACTAGGGAAAATGTATCCATCAGATCATTCAACCATAAGATACGAACGATCAAATCCAAAAAATTATGCTTCAACTGACAAGATGATAAGCGGATAACACAGACCGATAGAATACATACCTACGCTCATGGACATTTTAAACTCGATTGTTAATTATTAAAAAAAAAAAAAAAAAAAAAAAAAAAAAACTATTCACATAATTATAATTTGTAAATTATATTGATAAATGTTTAGGTTATTTTTTTTTGATTTTGTGAAAGATCTCTGTAGATATTAACTAGTTTATTATTTTGTAAAATATCTCAATTGATATTAAATTGTTTTTGTAATAAAGTTTCTTACCATATTTAAAATCTATCTTGTTATTTTTTATTATTGATATATTGTTGTCTTTTCTCACATGTATAATTTTTTACATTTTAACTCTGCATTAACATACACTGTAAAGGTACATGTATGCTAGAACAGTAAAAATATACGGTTAAGTGTCATGGTATCATTATAATGTTAAATGTATGTGGTAAATTAACTTGCCATCGAATGCTGAGATGTGTTTTTCTCTATCATATTGATCAAGAATAGAACATTGATTTTTTTTTTTTTTTATATAAAGTATGAGTTCACTATTTTTTTCATGCCCAACCATATCCTACATCATTTATACGATTTTCCATCAATGTAACATAGAAACTCATATATTTGTCTCAAATTTTACTATCGTTAAATACGTGAAGACATTTGTGCGGAAACCATATCCATTCGTTGATAAAATAAATTAATGTGTATACATTATGTTCTAAAGGGTTTATCCCGTGTATTTGATAATAAATAAATAAATAAATAAACAATAAAGCATATGAAAGGGTGATGAATAGTGATAATCTTCCACTCTGCAATTATTTCTATATAAAACTGATTATATTCCAAGTACTTTGTCATATCTTATGTTTATCACTTATTGTCCATTTTATACATAAAATAATAGGAATTTACTATTTTACAGTTTTTAGGCTAAATACACACTTTTTTTTTACATTACATACACTGTACTAATAATGTTAAGACGCGTGAATATTGCCATCATAAGTTAGAATATATCCATCATGTTTAACAGATATTAAATGATTAACCATAGTTTGATTTTTACTTAGGTATAATGTATATATCTACATAATATTATATTAATATTTCTATATTTCTTGCAAATATCACCATTTCGAGTGTAAATAGCAATATATTTTTACTTCAACACATATACATAAATTTGTATAATGGTATCATATTTTCAATGAAAATATATTCAAACTTCATAGGTATTCATATTAAAAATCCGTGGATTTTCAAACAAAAATCACATTAGACGCATCCATAAAGACATAATAATAATAGCAATCTACATTTCTTCAAATATAAGCTACTTTCATACTAAAATTAGTAAAATTCATATAAAAATGTTGTAATTTTAATAAAAACACACACACACATGCAATTATTATCATTATAGACATATATTATATAATAATCGCTATTTACAATGCTCTATGTAAAATTTTAATTCATATATACCTAAGTATCAAAACTCTATATTCAGATTCGACGATAGATGTATATATTCCATATTACCAAGTACAATGAATTCGTACGCTATTTGTTTAACTCGAGTTATATTAAAGATCATAGGTACAATACATACATAATTATCATTCATACGGATTGAACACGAACATCATATCCAATAGCGTACGTATACGACTATATTTTGTCCACTCCATCCCTATAGATTAGGTTAGTTTTATGTTGGTTAAGGTAGGTTAGTTTCCTATAGGTTAGACTTAGGAAAAAAAAATTTGAAAAAAAAATAAAAAAAAGCGGGTAAGTAGGTATCGCTCTGCTGTATATTAGGGGGTGGGGTGGACCTCAGACTATGGTAGGTTAAATTTGAATGCAATAATAGGTATCATTGTATACGAAAAACGATTCTGAACGAAGATTATTTGTCAGTTTAGGATATATTATATTTAAATATTGTCAAATATTCTATTTTGAAACAAATAGTATAGTTTTTATATGTTACTATGGTTACTATGGCCAACATTTGCATTATGAGCGTATGAAATTTAATTTAAATTTTGACATATTTCGTATAAATTCGAACTTTAAACACTTATAAAAAAAAATTGTGACTAACGATTTCGGATTTTTTTTTATCACTTTAAGAACAACTTATAAGAAACCTTGTATTAAATTTTCAAGATTTTCTGGCCACCCAAAAAATTTTTATCGGCATTTGAAGAAAAAAAAACTTAGAAAAGTCGAAAATTTCAATTGTCTATTAGTAGCTTAAAAATGGTCAAAATATTTTGAAAATTTAACTGTAAAGAGATGACCATAATATAAACATTTGGTGAAAATTTCGAGTATTTACAATAATTCGTTTTTGAGTTACAGCAAAATCAAAAAATCGATTTTGTCGAAAAGTGGTTTTTCCGTAAAATTGCCATTTTTCTGTCATTTTTTTTTTGTTTTTCTCGATTTTTTTGAAAACTATTAGAAAATTTTAATTTTGACCCCCCTAAAGTACCAACTAGATTCAATTCCCTATTCAAAGAGGGGCTGAAGTCAAAAATCGGAGCATTATTACTGCTCCAAATGTTGGAGTCAGACACAAAAAAAAAAAAAAAAAACACACATCATAGTAAATGCAATACATTCATCACTTCGTTCAGAATCTAAAAATTAAAGGCCATGATCCATCATGACTACATCTTCACACGGTGAAAATATAGTCGTATACGTATGCTATTGGATATGATGTTCGTGTGTGTGTGTGTGTGTGTGTGTGTGCGCGTGTGTGTGTGTGTGCGTGCGTGTGTGTGTGTGTGAGTATATATGTGTGTATGTGTGTATGTGTGTATGATATAGTCGATACAAATGTACATCAAAATATTATACATATGTATTTTTTTTTATATAAAAGGGGAGGTAATGTATTTGAAGGGGAAGACGAAAAATATAAGCCGGTCACGTACGCGACAGTCGTGATTATTAAAGGTTAATGTGTGTTGCGTGTTGCCTATATTGAGTAATTAATACAAGTTTGGGAGGAGCCTGTACTACGAATTGCCTATACAGAGGAGCCTATGCTTTTACATGTAAAATTTAAGGGGGAGGAGCTCTAGAACACCCTATTTCACACAACTGGTTCAATATTTATATTTTTTCTTTGCTCCAAAAAACTGTATAAACCAGAGGTTCCCAAACATTTCATACTCGTGGCGCCCTTTTAGAACTGAAGTTTGCTCATGGCGCCCGTTCGTAAAATTTACGACTTTTTTTTAAATAAAATAGATAAAATAAGAAACATGTTTAATTTTCAATAGATAATATGGAAGTATTTATTTTATATAATTACACACTGAAATATTTAATTTTAATTTTATTAGGTAAAATAAATTAGACTTAGTTTATTTGTAGAAAATAATTGAATTAGTGAGATGGATGAGCCTGGACATCACTGCATATTTTTTCAAATCTTGGGATCAAACTTGATACTGCTACTCTCATTTCCTTCTCCACATTGATTTTTGACCGATATTTGCTTTTGATCACAGCGACCGCCGAAAACCCAGCTTCACATAAATATGAAGTAGAAAACGGAATTAAAACACGTAGAGCTTTTTCACATACAAGTGGATATTCATTTTTTATTGAAATCCAAAATTTGGTCAATTCCATATTGGTAAATTTTGATTTCAAGCTACTGTCGCAAGACAACTCAATTAGACTTTCTTCTTCAGTAGAATTAAATTCTGATGGAACAATGGAGTTAAATGGATCTTGAATCCATGCAAATTTATCAATGTCTTCATTTTTAAAATATTTCTCAAACCATACCACTAGCTGTGATAAGTGATCTTCAAAAATGGATTTCATATCTTGAGAAATCTCAACTGTATTAGAGGTCAGAAACTGCTGCAATATGGAAAATGAATCTTTGCTCGTGCCTTCATTCATTTGTCTTCTCCATAGTTTGAGTTTTTTTATAAAAGCTGTCATTTTATCCATCGACTTCAAAATATGCGTGTTATTTCCCTGCAATGAGGTGTTCAATGCATTCAGTTTTTCAAAAATGTCACACAAGTATGCCAATTTTATTAAAAAATTTTTGTCAGAAAAATCATTGGCATATTTGTGCCCTTCTTCTTTAAGAAATATGTAAATTTCTTACCGTAGTTCAAACGTACGTGATAAAACATTACCACGAGACAGCCATCGTGCATTGCTGTAATACAACAAACTTGAGTGTTAAGCTCCCATATCATCACATAATTTTTTGAAAAATCTTGCCTTCAGGGGACGAGTTTTTATAAAATTGACTACATTCACTACACATTCTAACACTTGGTTCAGCACAGGACTTAGATATTTTGCCGCAAGTGCTTCTCTATGGATAATGCAATGGGTCCACAGTGCATCAGGGACTTTGCTTCTAATAAGTGACTGTAAACCTCCATAACTGCCAGACATGGAACGAGCGCCATCAGTACAAACACCGACGCATTTTATCCAATCTAACATATTTTCTGACATAAAATTATTAAGAATATCAAATAAGTCCTGGGCCTTAGCGCTTGCCGTAATATTTTTACAAAAGAGTAGGTCTTCTACCATGTCATCACCATCTATAAACCTAACATAGCATATCAAATGAGCATCCTTATTATTATCCGTAGCCTCGTCCAGCTGCAACCCGAATTCCTTTTCTTTGATTTTTTCTATCAATTGATCATTAAGGTCCTCCGCCATATGGTGAATTCTGCGGCTAACCGTATTATTGGATAAAGGCACTTTTGAGAGTAATTTCCCAGCAGATTCACCAACCATAATATTTACCATATCTATAGCAGCTGGTAAGATAAGCTCTTCTGCAATGGTATGGGGCTTCTTACATTTCGCAATTCTATAGGAAACTTTATAAGATGCAATCAAAGCATTGGTTGGTATTGATGCATTCTTGAAAAACGTACTTTTTTCCTGTTTTAGTTCTTTTAACTTTCTAATAAAATAATCGCGAGGTTTTCCAATCGTATACTTGTGGTTTGCTTCTAAATGGCGCTTCAATTTACTCGGCAACATGCATTCTGGTGCCAAAACTTTCATACATAATACACATAGTGGTCTCTCTTCACCATTAATTTCTGTTGATGTAAAACCAAAATCCAAATAACTATCGTCATACTTACGACATTTTCGCTTTTTTACCGTTTCACCGCGACTGGTTGACGGTAAAATTTCTTCGTCTTCTAAAGTACTCGCACGTTTACGATTGTTTAATAAAAATCGATCCATAATTAAACCCAGAACAAATTTATAACTTAAAGAAAATCACAGAACTCACTAAATATATATTCTTAAGAAACTTGAACAAATAATAACACACCGAGACTGATATATGAGTGTATAGTTAATCAATACTAACGCAAAAACGAATTTAACCAGACACGAACAGTCGTTTATCTTTATCAAATACAATAATTGGTTAGTATAGTAATAATAACTGACTATAGGAAAGCAGCATTTTTAATAATGAAGATAATCAAAATGACCGTGTCATTATCGTAAAATATCCTTGTTTATTTTTAGAAAATGGTCGGCAGCGAGGCGCAGCCGCGGCTCCCTTGACTATTCACCGCGGCGCACAGTTTGGGAACCTCTAGTATAAACTCCTTTAAATTTTTTAATATTTTTTCTAAAATTTGTTATAACAAAATTATTCATTTTTTCGATTTTTTCGATTTTTTTTTTTTTAATTTTTCTTCAATCCAGAACCTTTATTTTTTTCCATTTCTTTATTGTGTCGAATTGTTTCTTTTTCTATTTTTTCCTTATATTTACTATCTTTATAACTATCATACAAGGTAAAATTAAAGGTAAAAATCCCCCTTCTTTTTTTCTAATCTGCTTTGGAGTAATCTCTTACCTTACTCCAGATTTTTTTCCTTACTGTTTTTTAATTTATCTATTTGATTTTGATCTAAATAAAAACTATTTTCTCCTTTATTTATTTTATTACTAGCAATTTGAATTATTGCATTAGTATTATTTTTACAAGCTTCAGCCAACTTTTTTTTCTGGTTTTCAGTTAATTTAAAATACATTTTATTATAAAAAATATTAAAATTTTATTCAAATATTAAATTCATTCCTAAACTTCTTTTTCCTTTCATTGCATATGTAGTAAAAAGAGCTGGAATTTTTTCATACATAGAACTATCAAGAGCATCAAATCTTTTCATTGCTTTTTGTTCTAAAATTTTATCAGCTTCATGTCTTGTTTTAGTATCTTTATGATTTCTATAAAAATAATCATGATCTCTTGCAGCTTCGTCTAATTTGTTTATAGGTTTTTTATTTTTTTCTAATTTTGTTCCTGGTCCTAAGTAATTATAACCAGGCCAATGCAATTCAGGCAAATATGAACAATTCAAAAAATCATTAATAAATCCTGAACCTTTTATAATTTTCTTTGGTAAACATGAAACATATGAAAACAAATAATCTGCACCATTGGGAATATCAATTATGTTTTCCATTTCTCTAATACAAATATTAAGAATATTAAGTTTTTCATCATGATAAATATTATTTACTTTTCTTTCTTCATTTGATATAAAATATATTTTTTTTACTATGGAATCTTTTGGCATTTTTACAACTTCTTTTGGTAAGTTTGTTACATATAGTAATAAATATTCAATACCTTTAGGAGTATCAATAATTTTTTCCAGACTTGTTTTACATAAACGAAGAATACCAAGTTTTTCATTATGAAAATTATTATTTCCTGCTCTTTCTTCTGCGGACATAAGTTGTAATATATCTGTTAACTGTTTCATATTATTAATATAATGATATTCAATATGATCATCTGTGTATTTTACTAAGCCATCTCCTGTTGGTTTTGTTATTGGCCTTTTCTTTTCACTAATTTCTTTCCAAATCTTGCTAATCACTGTTATATATTTTGCACCACTACTTGATTTAGCTCTTCCTGTCGATTTATTATTGTTTTGATATATAGAATCAGTTTCAATTAACATTTGTTTATATATTTTAAAATCATCATCTGTATAACATTCAGGTCTGGTAGCATCTGAATGTGTCAATAATCTCCACAAACCTATCGTTCCTTCATATTTTTTTCCATTTAAAATTATATCATCATTTTCAAATGTTATTATACATTTCCCAAGCATGTGATCTTCAAAATCTTTATCATAATATATTCCAAAACAGTTATTAGGTTCTATTGTTGGTAGATATTTTGTAGCATAAGGACCTAATTTTATAGTATTTGCAGGCATTAGTTAGGCATAGTTAGGCATTAGTTAGGCATAGTTATTCATTTTTTACCAGAACTTTTTGGTGTTCCAAAAGTCTCTTCTGTACTCATTAATCTTTGTAATTCTGGATTTCTTGGTTTATAAGGAGTAGGTATTATCATTTTTTGAATATCATTATCGGTTTTAATAGCAACCTCTTTAACATCGTTAACAGATGATTCAACATTTGATAATGCTTTTAATATTGGTTCATAATGTTTTACTTTTTCTTCTGCTTTATATTTATCGTTTAAAATTGATTTTCTATAGTTATTTTGTAATTGTTTTTTAATATTAATTATGTTTTTTAACTCTGTTGGTGAAGATTGGTGAATATTTAATTTTTCAATATTATTTTCACCTTCATCTTCATCTTTTTTTATAACATTTAATTTTTTATAAGTTTTTTGTAAATTTTGTTTAATATGAATTATTTTTTTCATTATTTCTGTTTCGTTTTCTAAATTAGTTCCTTTCTTAAAATTGTTTTGTGTTTCTAATGGCTCCTTCATAAATGTAACTTTTAAATTTTTTTTTATTTTTTTTTTTAATTTTTTTTTAATTTGTGTAATATCCATTTATTACACAAAAAAATAAAAAAAAAAACATTATCATCGTTCATCGATATTTAAAATATTATTACCTTTATTGTCATAGATTAAATTTTTTATTAAGTCTATTGTTATAAAACCATATGTTTTAATTTTATTTTTTTTATCATATGTTTTACAATAAGTTCTACAAATTTCTTTAAATTTTTCTAATGGTATTATTTTGCTAATCAAATCGGACCATATTTTTTCAATATAATAATTTGACTGATTAAAAACAATTAAAACATTCAAATTATTTCTTATTGTTTTTATGTCTACTGAAGTATAATTTTGTGTTAAATAAATAACACTAATATTTTTTGATCTCGATCTTATAAAATATTCTTTTATCAACTTTTGATTTTCTAAAAGAAAATCATCAAAAACCACTAAACTATTAGGTTCACAATCATCTACAGATATTATATCATCATTAGAAAAATGAGTGATTATAGAAGGTATATCATCAAATATTTTTTTTAATTTTTTATAGACTGGTTGATCAATATTTTTTGTAAACAAATATAGATTTAAATATGGTATCCAATAATTTATAATCAGATTATACAACAGAGTTGTTTTACCACAACCCGATGGTCCTACTAATAAACCACGTGAAGGTATTTCAAATAAAGATTGTTCTTTATTTTCATCTTCAATAAATTTTTTTACTACAACTTTATTCATTTATTAAAAAAAATATATATATTTGCTATTATAAACAATAATGTATAATATTTTTAAAAAATATGATCAATATATTGAAAGAGCTCAATATAAAACTTTTTTACCTGTGAATAATTCACAACTTAATACACCTAATAAAACTACAACTTTTAGAATAGATTGTATGGATGATTTTCTGAATATTGCAAATACAAAATTTTTCATTTATGGTAGATATTTGCAAAAAGATGGAAAAGATTATCCTAAAGGAACAAAAATACAACTAATCGATAATTTTGTTGCATATTTATTTTCTAATATTATAGTTAAAAAAAATGGTAAAGTATTCGATGAATGTCAATATGTAGGAATTACTAGTACAATTAAAGGTGTGGTAAGTTATTTAGTAGATCAAAATGGACCAACTATAAACTCAGGATTTGCAAGCAAATTTAAAGGCGGAGGTTATTTTAATGCTATGGGTAAACTATCACAATTTGGGTTAGGATTTTTTAAAGACGTAAAATGTCCGGTTTTCAAAGGTGATATGGAAATAATTTTTCAAGAAATACAGATGATGATGCTTTGTTAAAAAAAGTTATACCAGGAACAGAAGATGGAAAAATTATTATTGAAGAATTTACACTTCAAATTCCAATTATTGAATATGGAGTTCATAAAGTTTTATTGATAAATGAGTTAACAAAATTGTCTCAAGAAAAATTATATACTTTTAATTTTAGATCATGGCAAAATATTGAAGAAAGAAATATATCAGGAAAAACTATAAAACTCGTTGTAACAAGTCAATATCGAAGTCTTAATTCTCCTTCGTTTGCAGGTTTAGTATTTCTAACAAACAAATTAAATACACAAGATCATGATCCTTGTGAATTTGATCATTGTAATGTAAAAAATTATTGGTTTGAAATAAATGGAAAACGTTATCCTGAAGAAACTCAAGATCTAGATTTTAAGAATGATAAATTTTGTGTAGCTTATGAGAGTTTGATGGAGTATAAAAGAAATTATCTTAAAAATCATCAAGAACATCCGTTAATGTATAATAATCCAAACGATTTTAAAAAATTTAGAGCAATATATCTTGTTAACATGAGTAGACAACCAACAAATATTTCTGCAACTAAGAAAAATATTATTTTACATGTTGATTTAAATGAAGATTTACCTAAAAATACAATTTGTTATGTTTTTTTCGTCAGAGAAGATGAATTTTTATTTGATATTGAAAAAGGTACAATTGAAGAATCTTTTAGTGGTTAAATAATGTTTTTTTTTTTTTCAATAGAAATATTTCTATTGAAAAAATATTTATTTTGTTTTTTCTTCAATTAGATCAAGATTAACAATAAAATCATCAAAATTAACAACGTTATTATTTTGATTAATAATATATATTTCTATCTTTTGAATAGTGCGTACATTTACTTGTCTGTAAATTATTGGATTAGATCTTATAAAAAGATTATTAGAATCATAATAAAAAACAAACAAAAGTTCATCTTCGATAATCTTTTCATTAATAGATGAAACAGATTTTTCAATTATGTTGCAATGTACTTCTAATAATTGTTTATTTATATTATTATTATTTAATATATCTTTTTCTCCTACATGTGTATATAAATAATCATTAGCAATCCCTAAACTTAATTGTAAATTTTTGTCTAATAAAAAATAATTTTTTGAACTTAATAAAATAAAATTATTATCATTTTGTAATTTGATAGTCGAAGGTAATAAACTTGTTAATTGTTCAATTGAATAGTTTCCATTTATTTCTGTTTTATTAATTATTTCTTCAGGTCCAATTTCATTACTTTGAGTAAATATAGCACCACTTATATTTTTTAAAAAACCTTGTGTATACAATTTTGGTTCATTAACACCTACATACGTACGTTCTACATGATTAAACGCATATGAAGACAAATTAGGTGCACTAACAATATAAAACATTCCTAAACATTTTAATAAATCATCATCAAAATTATATTTATAATTAGTACTAATATTTAATACATTTTTTTTAAATATAAGTTTTGTGTTATCATAATTTTTATCACAATTCAATATTGTTTCTAATTCTTTTATTGAATAAATACCAATAGGTATTTTATAAATTGAATTATCTTTATCTACTGTAAATGGATATTCTTTATCAATATTTATATATTTTTCATCGGGAGTAGGTATATACAGTGTTTTATTACCAACTAATGAAAAATCAAATGTTGTGTTTGGAAAACCTAAATATTCTTTCAATTTTTCATCTAAATTATAATAACATGGGGATTTAATTTGAATTTTTTTATTTTCAAATGATAAAAATACCGGTTCAATTAGTTTATTTAAATTTGAAATAGTATATTTATCTTTTTTTATATGTACTACTCTATCATCAATTTTTATTTTACAGTCTGTTTCAATATTTATCAAATTTAACTCTTTTAAAAACATTGATTCGAGACCTATTTTAAAATTATTATTAGCATTGAATTTTGGATGTGATAACCTAATGCAGCCGTTTTTAACTTTTATAAATATCATTTATAAAAGTAAATTTATTTTTTATTCAAATTTAATAACATGCATTTTTTTACCATTTTTTAATTTTTTTTCATTATAAATAAGATTAAATTAAATTTTTGAATTTTTGTCATTATACATTGTTATTTGTTCTTCTGTAAATTCGTTTGTATATCTATCAGGTAAAGTTAATAAATCATCATCGTTTAATACAACAGATAATCTTTTACCAAACATTGTATCAATTTTTTTAAAACATTTTACTACGTACGGTTTTCCTTGTTCCAAATCACTACATTTTATAAAATTATGTTCATTGTTGATTTTATTTAAAGTTGCTTTAAAGTTTTCCATTTCCATTTCTTATTTATATAAGTAAATATATATATATTTTTTTTTTAATAACATTTTTTTTTTTCAAAACAACGTAACAACGTTGTCCCATACCAAGGCTACATATTTTTATATTTCCTAAATCTTGAACAACACAAATATCATGGAGATATTTAAAATAAAAAGTACCGGTTGTAATTATTAAATCATTAGCTATCTTACAAATTTCAATCCATGTTGTTGATTCTAGTAATGTAGAAGCATACGGTTTTCCATTTCCAGAAATATTGTTACCATGATTGACAATTAAAATATTTCCTTTAATAGGAATTGCATTTAGATTATATTTCATCATTTTAATTTTTTTATTATTATTTTCATAGTATTCATATTTACAAAAATGCACATAACATTTATTATTTAATATAGAGTTTCTTATCTCGTTTTGCATTTCATTTTGTTGTAATTTATTAAAATCGTTGATAGTTGTATCCATTGTTTATTATACATTTCAATTCCTTTAACTAAGGTATTCAATTATGATAGATTGATTGGAAATAGTTTTTCTGATCTTTTTATTTTGATATTTTGAATATTTATTTTCTGATCTTTTTGGAATCTATTATATTAATATTTATTTTGTGATCTTTTTATGTTCTATTATTTTGTGATCTTATTCTGATAAAATAAGAGCTGCGCCAGGAATGGTACATATATACTACTAGTAACTTCCGGTCAATCTCAGTAATTTCAAATATAGCAAAAATATTCGAAAAATAATAAAAAAAGAGGTTACTAGACTTTTTAGAATCAAATAATCTATTCTTTAAGCACCAATTTGGGTTCAGACCAGGTAAGGGAACCGACCAAGCTATAGCCAATGTAACTAAAACTATATATACTGCCTTAGAAGAAGGGGAAAAATGCGCTACTATTTATCTCGACTTAACCAAAGCATTCGACACAGTAGATCATAACATACTTTTAAATAAAATGAAGAGTATTGGAATATCTGGTTCCGCTCTTTCTCTAATCTCTTTTTACATCCTATCTTAATAATAGAAAACAAATGGTAAAAATTAATAATTCCATCAGTATGAGTTGTCAATAAAATGTGGAGTCCCGCAAGGTACAACGTTATCTCCTATTTTATTTAATATCCAACTAAATGATATAAAAACACTTAATCTAAAAAGTCAAGAAATATGCTACGCAGATGATACTGCACTAATTTGCATAGCTAATACATGAAACGAAGTTTTTAATAATATTGAGACAGACCTCAAAACCATTGATAACTGGTTAGGTGTTAATAACTTATTTTTAAATTTTGAAAAATCAGCTATTATACTACATTCTCTCACCAAGCCCACTTTACCGAGCTTCAATTCAATTAAAATCCACGATAATACATGTCAGATTCATGACCTATGCCACTGCAAATCAATCAATATAGTAAAAAATTTCAAATATCTAGGTATTGAAATGTGCTCTGACATGAAGTGGGTAAATCAAATTACATCTGTCTGCAATAAGTTGAAAAAATTAATCTATATAATAAAACAACTTCGTGATATTCTTCCACCTAAAGACATTAGAATATTTTACCTAGCTCTTGTTGAATCGCAAATCACATATGGTTTAATAGGTTGGGGTGGTGCCTATGATTATATTCTCTCCCTACTTCAAACCTGTCAAAACACAATTATCAAAGTTGCAATTAAAAAAGACCGTAGAGATACAACCGAAAAAATATTTAAAGAGTTTAATGTATTAAATATTAAAAACCTGTACTTTAAAATAAGCATTTTGTATATAAAAAAACACAATATACTGTCCCCTTTGAACCATGGTGTCAATACTAGGTACGCACTAAATAAATACTCTCAATACGGTCAATTAGTGTTACGTCACAAATGTTATAAATCCTTATCAAATGTCCCAATTGGATCCAAACAAATATTTCGTACTATATGAAAAGCATATACTTTTCTACAATTTGAACAAAATTGTATTTTAAACTTTCAATTTACACGATTTTTCATTAAACTAACTATTCACAGTGCATTAGCGCACACAAACCTTAAGAATTAAACAATTCTGCTTAAACAACGTATAAAATATTAATTTTAAGCAATATTATTACCTTAGATCATATACAATGGATAGAGCCACAGCTCGATATGTTGATGTACATGTTAGCGACAAGTCGCCAGTTATGTGTACCTTTCTGCGCATGCGCTTGCGCTTGTCGCATATTTTTCCCAATGATATGATAAATATTAACTGATAAGATTAAATAATAATTTTGGAATGACCATCCATTGGCGTTTGTACTGTGTTATTTTAACTCTTTTGTTTTATTAATTATTTCAATTTATAAAATTGTTTTTGGGATAATGGCACCAAAAAAATGTACTAGCGCATGTGTATTTTGTTTGACTTCGCAATCCAAAAATCCAAGCATCTCTTTACACTCGTAAGTCATAAATCTTTTCTAAAACACATATTGCATTATTTCATGTACCTTTAAAATTGTTAATAATATATTTAATCACATGAAATATTTGTTTTTTTTTAATTGATATTGATTGTTTAGGTTCCCCAAAGATCAATCCCAGCGATCTTTGTGGCTTACAGCTTGTGGTTTAACTGAAGATGATTATAAGCCTTCTAGAAAACTATGTTCACAACATTTCGACCAAGATTGTTTTAAAACTGGGACTACTTTGAACATTTTAAAACCGAATTCAGTTCCCACAAAGTTTAACAAACATTCAAAAGAATTTTTTATATCAACGTATGTTAAAGTATATTATGATATTTAAATAAATATTTTAAAGTAAAATCAATAAGTATAGGAGCTCAAGCTCTCGTAAGAATATGCCAGAGATGTCTTCTCCCGAGGTGATTTTCCAAATTGACGACCAGGCTGTTTCAACTATGAAATTTGAAACCGTTTCAAACTGTGAAATGGAAACCGTTTCAAACTATGAAATAGAAACCGTTTCAAACTGTGAAATGGAAACCGTTTCAAACTATGCAATAGAAACCATTTCAAACTGTGAAATGGAAACTGTTTCAAACTATGAAATAGGAACCGTTTCAAACTGTGAAATGGAAACCATTTACAACTGTGAATATTATTATATTATTATTATTTAATACCTTTGATAACCTTTGATGCGCGGTCAAAAGGAGTTAAGTCATGTATTTTTAAAAATCATGTTTTGACTCCTTTATATTTGAAAAAAAAATCTCTATTTTTGGTACAAACAAGTTAAGTCGCCAAATAATCTGGTTGCTGTGAATGTGATGAGTATTAAAGATATGTTACAAATTAGTAATTAAACCAGTGTATCACTCATTTTATAAAGATATAAGGTGTACAGATCAAGAAGATATTGATCCAGATAGATAATACGGTGTAATACTTATATTATTATGTTGCCAAAATTAAATGGTTTTTATAAAGAAGTTTTTACTATTTTTTATAATACAGTAATAGTATTGTTTAAGTTTAAATATTCAGCTGTTTTTATTTGTTGTCAAATGTTTTTTTAAAATACAGTAATAACTAATTATACTGATGTTATTTTATGTAGTTAATTAATATGTTTACTAAGAAGTAAATACTATTTTTTTAATACAATAATTTAGTATTGTTAAGTTTAAATATACAGCTATTATTTTTTGTACAAAGTTATTATTATTTTTTTATAATACAGTAATAATACTGTTAAAATGTAAATAATTCAGTGTTATGCAAATTATAATAAAAATATTTAATGTTATTCAATTAATAAATTGTGACTTTTTTTAATCTAAGTGAAACATATTATTCTTTCCTCTTCTGAATCTATAAAAAGGAATCCAAAATTAATGTCTTACTACTTTCACATACCTATCTTCATTAAAATTGAATAACGAGTATATTGAAATAACGAGTAACTTAAGTCATACATTTTTTTTTTAAAAATATGATCATAAGGAGTTAAGTTTTGGTGAAAATGATATAAGTCAATTTTCTAAAAAGTGAGTTTGAGTTAAGTAGGTACACAAAAAGTATAACAAATCAAATTTTTCCATAACTTTGAGAACAAAACTTAAAATTAAAAGCATGTATTAGTTTAAAATGGGTATTACAAAGTTTATGTAATAAAAATCTGATTTAGGAAAAAATTTCAAACTTTTAATAAATCCTACTGAAAAATCATAATTTTTGACTTAACACCTTTTGACCGCGCACCAAAGAATTATATTAGGTGAATAATTACCACATACGATTATATAATTAATATGGTTTAGTTTTAGATACTCCTAAACGAAAGCGAAAGCCACGTAAATATTATGTAGGTGATGTAACTACGCCGGACTTGGCCACTCCAATGAAAGCTAAACGGAATTTCATTAAGGCTCAATACAAAATAACTGAACAACGAAAGAAAATTAAATATTTAAATTTAAAAGTAAGCAGGCTCCGCAAAAGACTGTCGTCTATGGCTGAATTATTGAATCATTTGAAAAAAAAAAATTTTCTAACTGAATAAGCTCATGACACCATTTTGGTAAATTTCATTTCAATGGTTATGAATGTTAATTGTTTATGTTGTGATGAATGGTTTGTCCCTCTATGTATTAATAAATAACATAATTAATTTTTTTGTAATTTGTGAATTAAATAGTTTATTGTTTATGTTGTGACTTGTGATAAATGTTTGTCCCTCTATGTATTAATAAATAACATAATTAATTTTTTTGTAATTGGTGAATTAAATAGTTTATTGTTTATGTTGTGATAAATGTTTGTCTATCTATGTATTAATAAATAACATAAATATTTATTTTTTTTGTCATTTGTGAATTAAAAAAACTTTATTAAACTAAATTTAGGATTTACATAAATTTTTCTGGGTTATAGAACACAACAAGTGATACAATAAAAGAAGCTCTTGATCGAAGTTTGAAATCTAAAAACTCTAAATTCTCACCAGTTTTGCGTAGTTTTGCATTAACATTGCAATTCTACTCAGCTAAAGCGTATTCGTATGTAAGAAAAACCTTTAATAATCTTTTACCTCACCCTGCAACCTTAAGGAAATGGTATACTGTAGTAAATGGAAATCCTGGGTTTACAGATGAAGCATTCAAGGCTATTGAATTGAGGGTTAAAGATTCTACACAACCGATAGACTGTAACATTTGTATCGATGAAATGGCAATACGAAAGCAAATTACATATTTAAATGGTAGAGTGTATGGTTGTGTTGACTTGGGAACTAGCGTTGATAAAAATGACCAAGATAATTTTGAAGAAGCTACAAGTGCTTTAGTATTTCTTGCAGTATGCTTGAATGGTCACTGGAAAGTGCCTTTAGGATATTTCTTGATCCATAGTCTTTCTGGTTCTGAAAGAGGAAATTTGTTAAAAAAATGTTTAGAGTTATTTAATGACACTGGGGCAAAATGTCACTCTATAACATTAGATGGAGCATCTTGTAATATGACAATGTGTACCTCATTAGGTGCTAATTTTGATTATTACTCTCCAAATTTTAAACCTTGGATAAAAAACCCAGGTATTCCCAAATGTTCTGAGATTGACCAACCGATATATATATTTTGGGATGCTGCACATATGATCAAGCTAGTGAGGAATACTTTAGGTGACAAAAAAATTATTGTTGATCAAGAAAATAAAAAAATTAAATGGAGCCATATAGTAGATTTATTAGAAATCCAGAACAGTAAAGGCCTACATTCTGCTAATAAGTTAAAAAAAACCCATGTCCGATACTATGAAAATAAAATGAATGTTCGCCTTGCAGCTCAAACATTAAGCTCAAGTGTTAGCTCAAGTTTGAAATTCTGTGAACACCTTAATTTACTTAAGGAAACCAATCCAACAGCTATATTTTGTGAAGTTTTCAATGATGCATTTGATATAACAAATTGCCGTAATAAATTAGCAAAAGGAAATTATTACCTTCCTATCAACAATAAGACATTGCCACACATAAAACAATTTTTGGATAAATTTAAATCATATGTGGAAAATCTTCGTTATGAAGGAAGTACAAGTCAGCCTGAAGGTGAACTTTTATTAAAAAGTCAACGAAAAACAGGATTTTTAGGATTGATTATATGCATCACTAATTTGATAAATTTGTTTGAGGTGGTCAAGCGTTATGAGATGAGTTACATACTTGGGTATAAACTAAGCCAAGACCATTTGGAAGTTTTTTTTAGTGCAATGCGAAGTCGAGGAGGATACAACAATAATCCAAATTCAGTTCAGTTTAAAACAGCATACAAACGTCTTCTAGTAAGACATGAAATAAAATCATCAGAATATGGAAATTGTTCAGTACTTGATACCTGTAGTATTTTGTTTGTAGGCACTGCAATGAGAAAGGACGCAGATGCAATTTGTGATGTAAATACAGACAACAATGAAAATTTAGCCTTATTTGATGAAGTTGATCATGATTATTATAAGCACCTACCAGCACTGGAAGAATATGTGGTTGATATTGTTAAATACACTTCTGGTTTTATTGTTTCTAAAATTAAAAAAAAGAAAAATCTTTGTAAAATATGTGACTTACATTTATCACAAGAAATAGATTTAGATACATCATTATTATTAAAAATCAAATCAAAAGGTAAATTAATAAATTCTTCATCAGATGTAAATAAAATATGTTTGACTGCCGAATACATATTGAGACTTAATACAAGCATTTTATTATCTGATAAAAATATAAAGTATAAATTATGTGTACAATCATTAAATGAACTTAGTACAGACTCTTCGATATTCAACACACAAACAATGATGGATCATATACTTACTCAAGACATTTTTGACAACCATAGGATACAATTAATAAAACTTATACTTGAATATTATATAGAATTAAGGATGCACCACTATGTAAAATTACAGACACAACAAATTACAGGGAAAAACATAAGAAGAAATTATACAAAACTAATATTATTCAAAAATCAATAGCTGATAATATATCCAATTTTTAAAACATATTTATAATATAATTCATAAAAATATTATTTTTTATTATTTTATATTATGAATATTATGTGGTTTTACTTTTACATTTATTATTATTAATTAGGTATTCATTTATTTTAACTAATTAAAAAAGATTGACAATTTATTTTAAATACTTTTTAATAGTTTAACTATTAACTATACTACTGTATTAACTACTAATTATTAATTAATAATAAACATTATAATAAATTAATTAACTTGAATTTATTGAATTGGTAATAAGTTGAAATCTGTATAATAGATTATTGTCTTTTGATAAGAAATACGAATAAATGGTTTGAGGTAAATATGCGACTAGTAGCTAGCGGCGCATGCGCAATAGAGGTCATATAACTCGCGACTCGTCGCGAACATGTACATCATCGACAATATGTGTAATCTATAGGTTATGGCTCCATCCATTGTATATGATCTAAGATTATTACATTGTAATAGTCTTTGTTTGGATCCAACGGATCCATTGATAAGATTTGTACTATGATAAGAACGTGTATGACGTAAACACTAATCGTCCGTATTATGGCCAAAAAAAAAACCGGCTGTCGAATGGTATTTGATTTCATAGGGACCCAGATTTTCAATTCAATGCTAACTTATTTAGCAAACATGCCATTTCCATTGTTTAAGAAACATATCACACACTGGTTAATGTATGAATGTTACGTCACTAAATATGATTAAAAATATGCCACTCTATTCACACACATATTATCATTCAGAATCTTATGTTACCTTATGCTTCCATGTATATATTTATAATATTTATAATATTAGTATTATTTTCGTCATGAATTATTTTGTACCAATCTACCTATAACTTACTTTATCTGTTTTTGTTTTTATTTTTACTTTTATTGTACAATTAGGATACTAATTTCAAACACAAATATTGTAGATGTCTGTCAATAAAATTATAATTTTTATGCAAATGTGTAATGTATAGTATAGATAACCCTGGGCCTCCACACGAGTATGTCTCAGTGAGGCCCAGTAATCTCATAGATTTAAATTTAAATAAAAAAAATAAAAATAACGGTCAAATAATCCAAATAAAAAAATGGAATACAATATGAATTAATTAAATATTCGATAATTAATAATAATAATAATTATATTATATTTTATTTTATTTTAATACTAGGTACTGCTGACGTATATATATATATGTATACACAGTAGGTATAATATAATATAATAATACATTTTAATAAATAAACAAAAGTGTGTGTAATGTACTCATATAACTGTCTATGTAATTTTAACTACAGTAGAGTCCCGCTAATCCGGACTAGATGGGACCGGACACTCTCCGGATTATCGAAAATCCGAATTAAACGAAATGACATTTTTTTTTAACTTACTAATTAATAAACACTATAAATAATAACACAATAAATATACTGTCAAAAAACATCTCGTGTATTTATACGAATTCAAATTTTATTGATTTACAATTTTATAATATTAGGTACACATTATTATTTTTATGCCCGAATATATTATATATTACTTATAAACATGAGTACATACTAAATACGAAACATAAATTGTCCGTATTATCCGGATGTCCGGATTAGCGATGACCGGATTAGCGGGACTCTACTGTACCTACCTATAAGTAAGTGAGCAAGGTAAATGCAATAACAAATATAGCCCGAGTAGCAATTTCGATGTTCAATGTCGGTTTTCAAGAACTGTGAATTTTAAACGGTGCATACTCAGTTTAGGAACCGTCCTGAAGAACTATTACGGTTTATGTTATGTTTTTTGGTACACATTTTTAACCGAATATTTGTAAAATGTATTGTTTTAGTTCAATGTCGGTAAATCCGACACTGAATGGTGCTGATAATGTGCAAATGCTCTGACGGAAATTTAACGGTTCAGAAAAAGTGTTCTAACACGGTTCTAGGCTCATAGCGGTTTATTGTAATTTGTAAGTTATTTGGTGCACATTTAATTTTTTTTAGGTTCTTTGTCGGTGTATCCGACACTGAACGCGGTGCTGAGAATGTGCCAACGCACCGATAAAAATTATTCAATGGTTTAGAAAAAATGTTTAAGGTCTAACGTTTGGAACGGTTTTTTTTTTAAATATTGTGCTCCAAGTTTGCATGCAGTATGTTGGCGGCGTTGGTGCATTAGTCTTGTTGATATCATTTATGAAAAACCGCCGCAGCTCGACGGCAGGCGGCAGTTGGTGACAGAAAATACAAAATAATTATTATGAAGTAAACTAAATATATCATTGTTATATTTTGTTATACATCACGTTTTATCTGGTTATATTACTCTGTGGTTGTATATAAATATTATTTTAGTCTGTGTAGTGTACCTTAAATACGTTATAAATATATGTTTTTCTGATAACTGTTCTATTTTTATTTATAATATTCTTAAATTGTCCATTGATTATAAGTCCAGTATAATAATATATCCTAAAATTATAATTTTTTTTTTTTGTCATACAATTATTATATTTTTCATTTCACGTAGTCACTAGTCACGTGCTGTGCCACGTATATTGCAGACTGTAGTTACCATCATATAGAATTTGTTTATTTTTAATTTATATTTTATATTAAATTTGTGAGAACCGAATGCACGACTTACAAGTACACAACTGTCTACTATATATTATACACCTGCAAGTATACACAATCATGTCGTAAGTATTTTTTATTTTACCGTTTAATTAGGTAGTATAGTTTTATATTAGTTTAGATGAACTATGATTATTAATTCTTATATTAAAAATATATATTTGGGAAATTGCTGAGGTCGGCATTTGAAATGCTATCTTTTTAAATAACTTGTGTAGATTCTATTAAAATGTTCATACGACCATGTCAGTAATTTAAAATTTTTCTATAATACTTATACATAACATAGGTATACTGCATGCAGTATGATGAATACTTATTATTTATTATTATTATATACTTTATTATTTATTAGTTATATAATTAGCCATTATAGTCATTAAGTAATAAGTTATACAGGGTGATTCTTTTAAGTGGGTACACTAATTATCTCGAAAAGTATTCATGTTTTTGAAAATATTTTTTTACATAATTTCAAATTCTTAAAAAAACAACGTTTTTATTAAAAAATTATATTTTTAAATATTTTTATCCTTATAATTTTTTAAGTTTTTTACTTTTTTGAATGACAATATAGATTTTTAATTTCATATTCCAAATCAGAATAATTTTCTGAGTATTTTGAAACAAAAAATTCGAATTTAGGGTGAGTAGTTTATGAGTTATACTTATTTAAAGTTTAGACAAGCAGAGTAGTGGATAAACATTTTGCGGGGTAACCCCGTGCCACTCCACTCCGCTTGTCTAAACTTTAAATACATATAACTCATAAACTACTAGCCCTAAATTCAATGTTTATGTATCAAAATACTCAAAAAATTATTTCGCTTTGGAATATGAAATTAAAATTCTATGTTGTCATTCAAAAAAGTAAAAAAAATTAAAAAATTATAATGATAAAAAATATTTAAAAATATAATTTTTTAATAAAAACGTTGCTTTTTTAACAATTTTGAACTATGTAAAAAAATATTTTCAAAAACATGAATACTTTTTGAGATAATTAGTGTACCCACTTAAAAGAATCACTCTGTATATTTATTATAGACTAGTCCATGTATAAATGTATAGAATAAAGGTTCTAATATACTACTTGCATTTAAGGTGAACTTAATTTATTAGTTCAACACTACTGATACATAATATGTATGTAGCTAATGCAGTTGTGTACAAAAAAATGCTTTTATACGTACATGGAACATCATGATATAACTATTCGTTAATACTTAATCTTAAATGGAATGACCACAAAAATATGACTTGGTTCCATGGGATAACAATATTATTCTTATACCTATTTGTTAATATTATTAATTATTTATGAAACATATTGAAACAAATCAAATATATATGTGTATTGTGTATATATTATATTATATACTATTAGTGCATAATTTTATTCTAAATGCTGTATAAAGTTGCTAAAAATGTTTAAACGATTAGAAGTTATTATTTTTTATTATGTATTTGCTACATTTATGATCTATATGTTTACAACAACATTTATATAATAGTCTTAAATTTAAAATACAACTTTTTTAAACGATTATTTGTTTTAACTTTCAAAATGATTGTCTATTTTGTTTAAAAAATATATTAAATTACAGATATAATAGCTAAGACAAATGACAATGCATTATATATAATATATTATTTAAATATTTACCAAATGAACAAGGTACTACCAATAATAATAATTTATTATGCTTAAAGTTCAGTTAAATTTGAAAATTTTATAAATAATTCAGTTGCAAATTTTTTTATTTTATTAAAATAAAAATACATAATAATGTATACTATATATATGTAATGTATACAGCTGTCAAGGACCTAAATCACCTAAAACGTTTATATTTTAATAGCAATTGTGTATCATAATTTATAATATTTAATTAACTACATAAACTATTTATTCAAATTTTAAGCCATTTCTGATAAATACAGTTTTAGTCAAATATTTTTCATTTTATGCTATAATAATTCAAAAGATGTATATATAATATATAATACTCATAAAAGGTACTAAATTGTAAAAATAACTTTAATTTATGATATTATTATTAATTTATTAATAATAACTAACTCAATAATGTATAATATACTATTATAATAGGTATAGCTTATTCAGTACCTAGTTATATAGATACGTAAAATAAATCATTAGTCTCAGTGATAAAAAAACTTTTGCTTTATTTAATAAGGACTGAATTGCTAGGTCTATAGTCTATATCTAGATTAACATGATGAAATTAATTTTAACTTTAAATGTATTATCTATATAATTACTTTATTTAAGAAATTTCAATTTCACATATTATAATATGAATAATAGCTAATTCAAACTTTTTAGATAGGTTACATATTTAATATAAACTGTTAAATAATATTATAGCACTATATATAGGTATATATAGGTTGTATTGTGAGGCCTAAAACTATTATATATAACTGTATTTAGATTTTTGAGGTGCTTGAAATAATAAATACTTTTTTAAACCCTTGAAATGTTATTAGGTCTAAATCAACCCGTTATCGGCGGAGAAAAAAAGCCGCTCAACGTATTGCCATATTATTTCCATCAAGTAGTGAGGATGATGATGGAAATTTTTTAATATCCAGTTCAACACAACATAATTCACTTGCAAACATATCACCCACTCAAATAAATTCTGATAATAATAGATCTAATTTATTATATAGCTAAGAAGAATGCAACAGTTCTGGAAGTTCTGATATGACTGATTATAATTCCTGTGAAGATCTTAGTAGTAGTTCTGAATGTTCTGATAAAAATAATGATATTTTCTATCATAATACTACCACAAAATCAGATACAGGATTAGAGTTTATAATTGCAAGTTGGGCCATACGACATAACATAACTCATTTAGCTTTGGACGATTTACTTACTAGTTTAAAAAAATGTTCTCAATTTAAACATTTACCTAAAGACTCTCGAACCTTATTAAAAACACCAACTACTACAACAGTAATAAAATATATTAAAGGTGGTGTTTATCATCATTTTGGAATTTATAGAGAAATTGAAAACTTGGCTAGATGTAATCAAGACGTATCTTCTACATTATTGTTGAGGGTAGGAATAGATGGACTTCCAGTCACCAAAAATCCACCCAGCCAGATGTGGCCAATATTAGGAAATTTTTCAAATTTACCATTCAAAAAACATAATATTTTTTATAATTGGTGCTTATTATGGTAAACCCAAACCAGAAGACTGTAATGAGTTCTTAGAGGATTTTGTGAACGAATTAAGTCATCTTATCAGTGTTGGGGTAAAATGTGGCAATAAACATGTGGCAATAGTACTCGAAGCTAACTTGTGATAGTCCTGCAAAATCATTTATATTAAATGTAAAAGGTCATACAGCTAAAAATGCTTGTGTTAGATGTCAAACATTAGGCGAATATGATAATAATCGTGTATATTTTCCTCATTTAAACTCACCTCTAAGAACACATAATGCCTTCATATCATATTCCGATTCTAATTATCATTCAGGACGTACTATACTGACTAAGATTCCCAAATTTGATCTTGTCCTTTGTATTCCATTCGATTACATGCATTGTATTTGTATTGGAATCATGAAAAAATTGTTAATGTTTTGGAATGGAGGAGTTAAACGTCACAAGTTGGCTCTCCCTAATAGCTTAATATTAGTTTTAGATAAAAAGTTAAATGAAATAGGTCAATATATACATGTTGAATTCCAAAGAGCACCCAATGAAAATAGTCGACTACATCCATTAAGAGATGCTAGTCGTTGGAAGGCTACAGAATTGAGGCAAATTCTATTATATACGGGAATGGTAATTTTTAAAGATATTATCAGCAAAGAAGTATATGATCATTTTTTAGAACTATGTGTATCTATAAGGATACTTCTGACAAATAATACTTCAAATGAGTTTAATGGTTATGCAAAAGAACTTTTAAATCATTTTGTTTTATCTTTTGGTAAAATTTATGATAAATCATACATGTCACATAATGTTCATATTATTCAACATTTGGCAGATGATGTGAAAAAGTATGGTTCTCTCGATAATTTTTCAGCATTTGAATTTGAGAGCTATATGCAACCATAAACATTTTTATTACGATTACTGATTATTATTATTATTTATATTAGTTTTATACTGAAGCCTTTGATGTGGAAATGCTACAACCTTCACCACCAAGATACTCAAGTATATCTCCGTTGATAAGATATAATGAAGACGATCCATCACAGTCACGAGTAAATAAATGAAACCAATAAAAATATTCAAGTATTAAATTTTACTTTATTCTTAGGGTGCTGACGAGGAAAGGGGACTCAGAGAATATTTAGTAACACATTCGATAGATCCATTAGAAACAGTATGGTCTCCGATTCGGAAAACTAAACCAAATTCGATACACGTATGTCGTATATATAATTTGTATAAGAAAAAAAAATTATTATTATTAATTTTATAGGCTGCCGATGAAAATGATGGTCCTACGTATTTCAACAGACCATAATCCTCGCCATCTCTTTCCGATTTCATAGACGGCAAGTCAGCAGAACAATCTATTCTTTGCAATATAAAAATCTTTTTATAATTGATAATAATATCTTGCTAATATTAATAAATATTTTGTATATAATATCATAATATGTGTTATTCCATACATTATCCATATCCCCACCATGTTCTATATCATATTCATTTTTACTCCCGTCCATACTATAGAGAAGGGATTCATCCCCGCTCTAACTTGGCGCTTGGTAGCACTACATAAAAAGGATGACACGAGCATATGACAAATTAGTCGTAACCCGCTCTTCAAGTTGTAACAATTTATGCGTTTAACCTTCAGTGTTTCATAATGGCTAATAATCTGATTGATTGTAATACATTCTTTATTGATAGAAATGTTTATTTACATATTGGCTTAGATCCGGATTTTTTGTTTAATTATGTTGTTTGTGTTACAAGTAACTCTCAGTGCGTGAAAATGAGTGTGGAATTGTTTCAATCCCTAAATACAGTTCTTAACATCGTAAACTTTAAACTTCCATCACACTTACTCTTAAAGGAGTTTAAATTGATATCAATAAAGGAAATCAACGGTGTCAACATTCTGTCAATCAAATGCTTGCAGCAAGACCAGAATGTACAGTTGACTAAGGAAAATGTTACAAGAATCTTACAACTAAATGATAACATAGAAGAAGTTATACAAATGAAAAATATGTACATCCGATCCGCTTCATTGCTTCAGGCCTGTAAGATTTCAATGTTTCTTGGAAAAGAAATGCCGTTACCCAAAGACACAAACATAAGCGATGTTGAAGATTATTTGAATCACATCGAGGTCAAGAAATTGAAAGAACATATTCCAATCGCAGGTACTTGCTTAATAGCAGATTTGAAGATTAAAGCACTCAAACAATTGGCAAGAGGCTGGTTATCTTCTTCGTCCGAAACCGAGGTAATACGAATATATTTTTACATAATATCGTATACTAAAGAAAACAATTTTTTTTAGCCTGAAGTCAACCGACCAAGGACAAGAGCATTCGTAGCGCGTGAAATAGCAAAAGCAAGCCGTAAATTAAGTTTGCGAAAATAATTAAAAATGTAATATTTTATTGTATTAGTATCAAAAGAATGTTATTTATTATATATTAATACGGTGAATAATAAAATAAAAACATCATATTTTTAAAAGAAAAAATGTTTTTTATTTTTACAAACTATTTACAATTTCCTTACATCACCATTAAATGGGTTATAGGTTATAACTTGATCGTGTAAAATGAGACAATAAGCTGCAGTTTTTGCTGGAATGGCTTTATCTGTTTCGAATTCAATTCGTAAATCTACAGTTGAGGATTTTACGTTGTCGTTTTGTCGTGATAAATCCACGACTATGATTGGTACAAATTGTTGAAAAATATGTTTTGGAAGTATAGGATCACTATATTCTCTCTCATAGTACGATTTCTGGAATTCAGCATACACCTTGTACAATATGGTCGTAACGTTATTTGTGAAATATGCACGAAAATCTTCATATGGATATACTTCAGAGTTTAAATGTACTTTTAGGTTTTTCAGATAGCAGTGATCGAATCGCCCTGATGGATTAAATAAATTATTTTTCCGATCAGTTTGAAATCCAATGAATGCGAATCTAGGTTTCTCTAACAAACTGCTTGATTTAACTGTCCATGAATGAGAAGTGTTCTGAGGGAGAACTGGATATTTGCACAAGTCCCAATTTCTGAACGCACATGCAAGTAGTTAACGAGAGTCTAATACTTTTAAAAGTTTTATTTTTTCTTTATCATTCACCCTGATGATGGGCATCTTCCAAATAATTTTATTCAATTCAATCGTTACTTTTTTAAGTTTTTCATTAGGATTTGTCGTCAAAACGTACGATGCATCAAAATCTGTTGATGATCTGTTTAAAATGATTTGTTGGTTGCAGTTGAGTAGTATTTTAAGTGTATTTTTAGTGTAATCTTCACAAAATCCAAAGAAGTATTTGAGTGGTATGCAACCAGCAAATTTGTTATTTAACATGAAATGTTTATTTTCACTGGCATCCATATCTACGTCCCAAGCAGCGTTTTGTAGATTATTCAATTCACTCAGAGTGTGCGAGCAAAAACCTTTAAGACTCGACGATATTCCAGGAGATTTTAATTTTTGTATTTCCACACCGTTAAACTTCCATTTAATGTTATCGTGTACATGATAAAAATTTCAAACACAAATGACCGCAATTATATGTGTTATAACGTTGATGTCAAGTGTAATTATATTGTATGGTACATCCACTGAGGTACGACTGTAGTTCTAATGGAGGGGGGAGATTACCAAAACTATCGTAGTATGTAACTTGTTTTCCGATTTTTTTATACGCTACCCAATGAGTTCCAGTACTTTTTTCAATGTCCAAATTTATAACCGCTGATTCTTTATGTTTTGGACGTGAAGGTAACCTATCTCTAGAAAACACTCCGATGAAATGAGGTATTTTCATTATGCGTGCATGTTTTATAATTTCATAATCGTACAGCGCTCTTTTAGGTAACGTAGAAATCAGTTTTTTTTCTGTTTTACAGTTTTCTTTAGAGATTTACGTGCTCCTTTTCTTTTATACGACCCACCTCCATATGGAGCAAGATATAGTCCTTTACCCGTCTCGATTTTATACGAGTCACCTTTATTAGGGGTGAGATATAATCCTCTACCCAAATGTGAAGGTTCATTTCTATTATATTCACTAACGGTTTTTACAACGTTAGCAATACCTCCCGTTAGCGCTCCGAGTGCAGATAAGCCAGCAAAAATTGGTATCAACGGTAACATACCACCAGTTTTTGGTATAGGTATGACACGAGGTACTCGAATTTACTTACCGTTTTTACGGAATATTTTTTTAGCCGCCGCAACACATTTTTTTGCTAATTTCATCAGGTTATTTTCATTAACATTTTTATTAAGTACATTTTTAGCCGCTCTAATAACAGCGTTGAATCCACATCCTGCACCCATTTTACGTTTTGCCTTCATACCCGTAGTGACTAGCCACGCTGCTGCCTTTTCTTTTAAATTAGAGTCTTTTGACTTAAATCTGTTCCAAGCCTGATTTTCTAATATATAATCTGCTTTTTAACGATCTGTCAAAAAGTTGCTGTGATCATAAGCGATATCGTGTTCTTTACACGCCGAATCCAAAGGATTGATACCTTCATCACTACGATCCAACCGTTTTTTTAATTTTGTACCCGGTCCACAGTACTGATAACCTAAAATGATAAGTATACTATATTAAAATATTTTATGTATGGTATAGTTTATAATTACCTGGTAAATGAAGTTCAAACGGTAATTTATTTATAAGAGTGTTAATTATACCTCCACCTTTATTCTTGTTGTTTCTTCGAACGGATGACATCGTGTAATGGTAAGATTACAAAGATTGCACAGCTATTTATACCTATAATGAAGTTTGTCGATCAAAAAATAAAACTTACAGTAGAAAATGTCGACCCACCTACGAGTCGCGAATCAAGACATGGAACGCTTTTACCAAATACCTGTCGTGCTCTAGTCGTTGGTCCTTCCGGATGCGGTAAAACAAATTTGATTTATGCTTTATTGACTAATATCAATGGTATACGATTTCATAACGTTTATATATATTCAAAAACACTCGATCAACCTAAATATAAGATGCTTTGTGACATTTTAAAAGATGTAGACGGAGTACAGTTATTCACTTTTCATGAAAACGATGAGGTTATCCCACCAGAAAAAGCATTACCAGATTCTGTTTTTATATTTGACGATATTTTATATGAAAATCAAAATATCGTACGTTCTTACTACACACGCTGTAGGCACAACAATATTGATGTGTTCTATCTAGCACAATCATTCGCCCGCATACCCAAACAACTTATTCGAGATAATAGCAACATGATAATATTATTCAAGCAAGACGAGAGTAATTTAAAACACGTTTACATGGAACACTGTTCGGGCGATATGAATTATTTCGAGTTTAAAAATTTTTGTACTTTGTGTTGGAGTAAGGGAAGATTCAATTTTGTCGTGATAATTAAGGACTGTGAACGTGACAATGGACGGTATCGACATGGTTTTAATACGTTTGTTCTTATATAAAACACTATAGTTCATTATTAACCATGGAAGGCGATAGTAAAGTGTTGAACGAATTAGTTATTGCCAAGGAAAAAATTAAACGTAAATTCGAAGCATTAAAAAGAGGTGAAGCTGATATTCAATCCTATGTATCACAAACATTTAAACCAATAATCGAACCTCTGAACAAATTACATAACCTGCAATCCGACACCACAGACTTCCGAAGCTGGTAATGATTATGGGGAATAGTAAGTTCCTACACGAGAGTAGCAGGTAAACAATTATATATGTTAGTTCTTACATAGTAAAAACCAGGTACCTATGTTAGTTCCTACACGGCGGAAAAAGGTACATATCGCACACCTAGATCAAAACTGTAACAATTCAAAAAAACACTTTTTTCAGTAATGCCAAAAAACTTTTTCTTATGTGTAAGTTTGAAATTAATTTAAGTTAACAATTTTTTCATAATTAGTCAACGCATATTAAAGTCAGTTTGATAGTTAAGACATTAAATGTTTCAATCGAGCCGATTTATATTACATTTTTGAGTTGCTACAGTTTTGCATGAAACATTATAACCATATTTTTTTTCTTATTTCATTGTTTTGTTGATATTTTTTGAGTTGATTCGCTTCTATCTGTTCAAAAAGTGTAACATTTTATTTAAAAATAGTGTAGTTTCTTATTTTGTTTCAAACTATTGATTAAATTATAAGACAATGTTTTAATAGAAATAAATTATTTATTTTATATAAAATATTAAGTACATCGTTAACATTTTTAAAGTTAGTTGTAAAATTTAAAAAAAATATGGTTTAATAGAAATACAATTTGAATTTTGTATCAAACCTTGTAGAAACAAATTTAAAATTCTTACAAAATTTCAACAAATAAACTTAAATCATTAACTTTTGTTCAGTCTATGCAAGTTCAGAAAAAAGTCTTCCATTCTTTATTAATCAAATATTATAATATAAAAACATAACTTCTTGTAACAAATCAAAATTATGTATAAACCAAAACTTAAACTAAAGTACATCAAAAACATTTTTTAAATAATGTTAGTGCTAAAATTAAAAAAAAATATATGGGTTAATAGAAGTACAATTTTATTATTGTATAAAATCTTGTACAAAAAAAACTTAAAATCCTTATAAATTTTCAACAAATAAACTTAAATATTTTAACTTTTATTCAGTCTATGTAAGTTCAGAAACAGTCTTGGATTCTTTTTTGATCAAATATTATAAAATAAAAACATTACATCTTGTAACAATTTAGAATTATATACAAAAACAAAACTAAGGTACATTTTTAAAATTAAAAAACAATATTTTTTCATTCTTTATCATCTTCTAAAACATTTTTGAAATAAGAATTGTAGTATTGTCTAGGAATAGCATTCTTATTAATTAGTTCTTGAATGTCTTTTTTTTTTGATTCAGATAAAGGAATTTTTCCAGAATATGCTCTAGTCAAATCAATAGAAATAAAAGGTTGATTTGCCGCTCTTCTCTTGCGCACATTAATTTTTTTAAAAGTTTTATCTTCAAATGATGCTTTATAGAAAAATGCCTCCGGGTGCTCCTTCTCTACTTTGAGGATTTTTGTATCATGCCATTTAACTTGTGTCTTGTCTTCATCTATACTGAAATTATTGCCCCACGATTCTTGCAAAACTTTGACGTCGTAAAACTGTTCGTGCGTCATTTCTACAACTTTGTATGGTCTTCCTGTTTTTATAGCCGTGCGAATTAAAGTTGAATAAGTTTGAGGTGTATATATTGAGCTTGATTTTAAGTGTCTCTTAATTTGTTTTTCGATAACTCTGTGGACATTATATCCTTCATTTTGGGAGTTGTCACGTATTAGGAATTTATGCGTAATCGATTTGACTATCAAGTTTATAACAGCGTAAGCATAAACAGACAACAAATATTTGTTTTTTTGTTGCCCACCGCAATTGTCCAAGTAGAAAATAATATCAATATCTTTTCCAAGATTCTCGTCTATTAAAGCTTTGATATAGTTAAGAATACAGCTACCTATTTCGACAGCTCCCCTCGATGCTTCAGTCTCATCCCAAAAGTAGCAAACGACGTTCTTCACATTTAAGTCACTGACAGTAAAGTTTAGGCAATTTATTTTTGACTTATAAAAGAAGAGTGATAATTGTCTTTTTGGTACCTGCATAAAAGCTTGCAAGTCATAAACTGCTACAATAGTACCATCGGTCCTTTGTTTGTCGTTTTCTTTTTCTATCCTTGCTGTTTAGTAAATACGGTGGGTTATTAATTAAAATATATTATCTTAATAACCTTATTATGTAATTATACTATTATCAAAACCATGTATGTTTTCTTTTCTTATAATCTTATTATTATTATATTCTTAGTTTTTTTTTTTTTTAGTTAGTGTAACCACATGAACGCGCACAGCAGTGCGCTGTGAGTTTTATCCTATTTTTTTATTGTACAATGTTTATTAAATTGTTAATAATATGAAATATAAAATACAAACATTTCTATACAGTCCACTGCATAATTTAAAAAATTAAAACCTAACCATTACATTAACACTTGCCAAAGTCTTTTCTTTGAGGTGCTGTTCATAGGTCTGATATAATTTTTGTTTTTCTTCATCGTTCACATTTTTATAACATTCACAGACGTCGCACTGATCCTTTTTTGGAACAAAAAATGAAATATTGAATTCAGTATTGAATATTCTGTTAAATGTTGACACTATAGCAAAAGGCAAACCGTCGTTTTCACGTATAGATTTATAATCCCAATATAAATCCTCTAGGCATTTATCACTACTTATAAATTCTCTTGTTGTTTGAGCTCTCAGGTACTGTGATTCAATCCGTGGAATAGAATTTATAAAATTTAAAACGCTTTGCTTAATTTGTGGATCAATAGTTGGTTGATTGCCATGTTTGCCTCTTAGTTCACCTTCTATTACACCTAACTCTGTATTTTTAGAAAAAGCAGTTTAAATAACTCTATCATTCAAGTCAAGAGTGGATTTGAAAAATGTCTTGCAAACTCTGATTTTTGACCCACCAATTTCAAAATAAAACGCGGTATTTAGAGCCCTCAAATTTTGTGTGCTGGAATACCTGTATTTTGGTTTTATTTTTTGTGCGTGTCGTACTATAAACTCTCGTTGTCTTTGGAGATCAGCTAGTTCCCAGTATGCATTAAAAAGTTGAAGCCTTGTAGGTTCATTGAAATTGTTTTTACAACTCAGCCGACAACTGTTTCCACAGGGTGAACGATTTTTTTTTTCTGGAACTTGTTTTTTTGATTTAGACAAAGAGTGGTAGGCTTTTCCTGAATTTCTTAATACTTTTGCAACTTTTGTTTTCCACATCGATGGTTTTCTGATCCTCTTCTTCCCCCTTTTCTCTTCTGTGATAGGGTCTTGTTCACGAATTCCAGACATAGCAGGGTTTTGAGAAAGATCTACATTTCCATCTTCAGTATCAGTACTAGAACTGCTGCTGTCACTGATTGATGAAACACTAAAGCTACTATTAGTTGAAGATGAAGCGGAAAAAGGACTAATAGAAGGAAAAGATGTTTTTATTTTATTAGCTGGCAACTCAAAATTAGGATCCTTATCAGAATCATCATAGTCACTTTCGTTACTATGAATCGGTGAAATAAAGTTATCAGTTTGTTCATTTTCTTTTACAGGTACTTTAGGGGAGCTAGAGCTCGATGTAGTTGGGAGCAACTCCTTACATTGCGACGAAACATTAAGGGTGATTTTCCTCTCATATTTTTCTCTTGCCAGACTGACTAATAAGTTCACACGTTTGCTCATATTTCTAAAACATAGATAATACTATTATATTCCTCTATAATATACTCTGAATAACCATCAATAGTGTAGTAACTCAAAAATAACCAACTACGAACTCAACTACCACCATTTTTACCTAAGTATTTTCAAATATCTATGTTAACTCTAAAAAATCATTATCTCGTTTTATTTCAAGTGCATTATTTTCAAAAAAATAGGAATTAATGAGAAAAACAAATATTTTCAGCAAAACTGATGTAACTTATAATATTACTATTTTTTCTGTAAAACTGAAAGAAGTCAAAATAAATATAAATTTTTTCACTTACCCGAATTACTAAAACTGTAGCAACTCAAAATCCAGCAATGAAAAATCATAGATTAAACTATCAACAACGTATTAATTCAAAATAAATCTTAAAAACTAAAAAATTTTTTTTCAACAAGACTATTATAATTTGAAATACAACACTTTTGTTTAATCAACGTACGTGGTCTCTGCTTGATGTCCGGAGAGTAACTAAGATAACAACCGTTTTGTTGGTGGTACCTCGTTATCATTCATTCAACAAAATGTATATACACTGCCATCTGGCGGAGAATAATAAAGATAAAGATAAATTTGTTTTGTTGATTCATATCATTTCGTTTGTAGAATCCGAATATACGTTTAACTAAAAAAACATATTTTTTGAGTTGTTACTGTTTTGATATGGATGTGCGATATGTAAGTGTACCTATATGTGTATATATGTGTAAATATGTATATACGAATAAATATATGATGATTATACAGGGTGTTCCAAATTTCATGTGACAGCAGATTTCAGCATGATATATTTAAATTAGGAAAAAATGACCTATGTACAAACTATTTTGAATGATATAATCTAAATTAATTTGATATTAAATATTTTTTTTATTAATTAGGATGGGGAGGTTCGAGGGGTAACTTTAAAAATTCAAATGGGAACCTATATTTTTGAAATATGATTTGTGCACAGCTTAATTTTAAATGAATTTTGACGGGTCATTAACAAAAATGTCTTAATAATTGAAGGAGTTATCGACATCTGAATATTGGTGTTAATTTATAAAATTCTACAGTGAATAATTAATACTAAAAGTGCTTCTGTTGTACGACCTTAATCTGGGTATGTAATTATCAATTTATTACAGTAAACAGTAGTCAGTACAAAACGTATATCAGTATTATCGTTTGACATTATAACCAATTACGAATTATTTTTATTTATGATGTCCTAATTGCATTTCTTAATCTATGAATAGATGAAAAGTCCAAACTCCAAGACCGCGATAATAGTTGTTTATATCAAATTATTTTATCGATGATAATACAAGATATTATAATCACAGATTTCTTTAAGTCTGTGATAATAATTTATAACCTAAAAATTATAGTGATAAATGATGAGATAGATAATCTGAGATGATGTGGTTGTTTGTTGATAAATGATAACGCTTGTCACTTGTCACTTTGTAATTTTTATATGAGTATATGACAGTTAAGACAAAAAGTTAAACTATATTTAAATACGTGTCTAATTGTTTCATTATTTCAATCAAATGCATATTTTAAGTCATTGTAGTTAGTGCGTTTGAATTTTCGTCAACTGGTTGTTACTGTCTGGAAGTATTTGCATTTGTTTTAAACTAACATAAATGACATACCTAATTTTGATAATATGTATCAATTATCTATTTACACTAAGAAGGTACTTTATATTTCTTTTATTGATCATTGAATAATTAAAAATTATATTTTTGTTCATCACCATCATTAGTTAATATTCATATACAATATACAATTCATACTATATTTGTACTTATCTAAGACTTCAAATTTGAAATTAGCATTTTTATTATACCTAATTTAATGTGATTTTTTTGCTTATTGAATTTTTATAAGCCCATTTATTTCTAGTCTTAAAAATTATCAATTTGCTTTTAAATTTAGTTTACCATACATATCATAGTCTTAGTGGCTAGATTATTTTAATATACTAAAATCAACTAAATGACAAAAATAATTCACCACTCATCAGAATATATTATGAACATTTTTTACTGATGGCTGATGCAATAGAACATACTTATTTTGTTTGAAGTAATGATTTGGACTTATGTTGTTATAATTAAATTAAAAACTCACATTATAATATTTATTATATAAAACTATACATAATACATTTATATGTATAAATATTGTATGCAACTATGTATTTTGCATCAGTGGCGTATCCAGGGGTGGGGCTGAGGGGGCTGCAGCCCCCCCCCCCGAAATTTCAGGAAATCTTAAATTATTATTATTTATAAAATAATATAAAATACATAGGCATTAGGCACTATACGGTACAGTATAGGTATAGATTAAAATAAATCTATTCTGTGGTATTACTTTGTTTCCATAACCAAACAATATCACAGACATAAAACGTGTATAACGTCATGCCTATCAGTATCGATGTTATCATATTCACATTGTTATCATTGTTAAATAACGACTATCGCGAGAGCAACTTTACTATCATCGTGTAAACACAACTTAAGTGTAACACTCGTTTTTATTACCTTTTTATTTATTTATGGTTTGGCACATGGTTTTAAAAATGAGTGAAAAAAAACGTGCACAAAGTAACTTAGATAGCTTCTTTAGCAAAAAATCCAAATCGGAGTCTAAATCTGTAAGTACTATTAAATAATTCAAATTATCTCATTCACAAATCACATTATGTTTATAATATTATAATAAAACTTAAATTTATAGGAATTTCTGTAAACAGTTAATTCAATTTTTAAATTTAGCTAAGGTAAATTAAATTGGGCTGTGAATGATTGAGATTTGATACATAAATGTATTTTAATAATCCATTAAAAATTTTATTATAAAACATTACAACTTATAAAGTTATAAATAGTTTTTACTGGGTAAGTATTAAAACAAAAATGATTTTTACATTTAACTAATCTAAAGCTTTTGCTTTTGCTTTAAGCTGCAATGGTGCATGTTATATTAAGTTATAAACTATTTTGTAAGTGTTAAATATTTTAATGCAAATCTTATTTTAACAAATCTAAATACATTCAACTACTATTCTAAATATTCTAATAGATGTCTACTTAGACACTTAGTACTTACTGAAAATAATAATTTATATTATTTAAAATTAATTTAAATACTGAAAAAAATATTCAAATTATAATTCTCAATAATTGTTTATTTTTTTATTTTTTATTACACTATTGCTTTAGGATTAACCACAATTATTTAAGATAGTACTTTCTTATTACTGAAACTAATATAATATTATATTTCTATCTAAATTTGGTTATTTTTAATATCTTATACCACAAATAAGGCTTATTTTTATTTTTATTTTGCTGTACTTCTGCTATTTCAATTTGCTGTAATGCTGAATTTTGCATAATTTGATTAGATTAACCACAATTGTGAAATGAGCAATACTGCAGCTTTATCTGAAGCGACTGAACCTATTTCTTCTGCACTATATTCTTCAAGTAATTTAAGCGTATTAGATCTTTAAATATACTAAAAAATATAATTACAATTCAGCATAAAATAATTAATGGTATTTTATATTAGGTATAAGTGACTTATCACCACAGAAAGATGTATCAAAACCGATGAATTCCAAGTATGATATTGGTCTGACGTGGAGTCTTGAGGTGAAACGGGAAAAAGGAAGATCGAGCAGGTGACACAATTTTAAAAAAAAACACTCAGGGTTTTGATATGAACAATTGGGTGGCGTTTTATTGTCACATAAACGAAAAATTGAATACGTATATATATATACAAATTATAGTGACGGAACACTGTTGGTGGTGATCACACTCAGGAGCAAAAAATAATGTCGTGGGGTGAAGTCGGCACGGTACGGCGATACGTGGCTTCACGGTAAGACGTACGGTGCGACGGTTAAAAGCTAACTAGTTAGCCTAGGGCCGGTTCGCGGTCGCGTCGGGTCCGACGTTCCGACGCGGTTCGTCGCGCGTCGGTGTCGTCCGTCGTCAATTCGTGGTTGAGATAGAGGTACGCGCGCGGTTATCCGCGCAAATGCCGTTTGAATTCAAACGGCCGTTGCGCGGGACCGCGTCATACTCCCCCCCCAAACCACAAGTGACGGCGGTTTTCCGTCCGCTTCCGGTGGTTGTGCGTGTGAGGACCAGTGTTTTTTTTTTTTTTTTTTTTTTTTTTTTTTTTTTTTCGTGTAGACAGTGTCAAGTGCGGGGTGTTCCAGCTGGGTGCATGGGTGCAGCGGTCGCGTTCCGGACTGTCTACTGTTGTTGGGGGGGTGTGGTGTGGTTGGGTTGTGTGTTGTCGTACACCGACTCCATGTCCACGTCATCTGGTGGACCGACATCGGTGTCGCGTAGCAGATCCTCCTCCTCTTCCGGTGATATTTCCATATCAACCGGGTTAGAGGCGGCGGAGTCTGCTTGCTCCTCGACCCCGGCTGTTCCGGTTGGTGTTTCCACCTCCGGTGCCTTGGTCTCGGGGACAGCGATGTCGGTCGTTTCCAGTGGCTGTGGGCTGGTTGTCGGTGTGGGGGTGGTTTGTGCCGGTTTTTCCAGGCGGTATTGTTGGGAGGTGGACTGCTCCTCGGCCTTCTTACTCTCCCGGTGTTGCTGGATCCGTGCCATGTTCCGGCGTTGTCTCGAAGTCGGTGGTGCCCTTGCCGCTTCCTGGCTGGTCGTTGCGGGTGTTTGTGTAGGTCTTATCGTCGTTGCCGGTTTGTTTTTACTGTTTGCGGGCGGTGTTATTGTGGTCGACGTTCTTGGGCGTGGGACCGGTGCTGCCATCAGGGGTTGGGGAGGGGGTCGGAGCAGCCGCGCGGACGGTGGCATGGGGGGTGGTCGCGGTGTGCCAGCTGGGTGTGCGGGCCGTCTTGGGCTCCGGGACCTGTCGGTTACCGCGGGTGTTGGACCCACGTTGGTCGCCCTACGGAAGACCGCCGTGCGATCGTCCCACCCGCGGGTGTAGGCTGCCCACAATACCGGGTCCCGGCGCAACTCCGCAGTTGACATCCTGCGTACCCGCGCTGCCGTTGTCGCGTGGACGGCTGCCTCCGCGTTTGCAACCTGCAGTAACTGCTGGCTGCGTTCCAGCAGTTCCGCGGCTTGTTGCAGGGGGGTGGTGGATGTTTCACGGTTATCCATGCTGTGTTGTTGTTGAACTGGTTGAACTGCATGCGTTAGTAGTTAGCAAAAAATAAAAAAAACAATTACGGATAATCGCTGCTACCGGCCGTTATGTGTTCGTGATGGTGTCGGGATGTGGGTGTGTCTTTGGTGTCGCGCGTTTTAGACATGACACGTGTATTTTGCGCGGGGGTTGTTGGTCCGTAAGGAACACGCCTTTTCCTACTTGTTGGTGTAGTTTCACTGGTCCCCACCATTTCGGTGCAAAACCGGCGTGGAATTTAGTGTGCGCTTTTGACAGGTGATGCGCTTTATAGTATACGGTGTCACCTGTTTTGTATTTGTTGTGCGTCTGGCCACCTGTTACCGGTGGTATGTCCAGTACGTCTTTCTCGCGCTTTTCCCTATCCACATTTGTTTGGTCGATCGGTTTAGGTGCTGTCCTAGTCAGTGCCCAATCGCCTGGTCGTTTGCCCTCTCTGCCGAGGACGAGTACCGAGGGGGGGTATCCTGTCTGATCATTGCGTCTATTCCTGATCGAAAATAATATGGGGGGTATTTTGGCGTCCCATGTGTTATGGTTACCGTCGGCGAGTAATGCGCGTAGACCTTTTTTTATTTCCTGGTTGCGCCGTTCGACGGGGTTGGCTCTCGGGTGATATACCAGAGTTGTCCAGCCCTCAGCTCCCCAGCGCTCGATCACGTTGCGCTTATCGGTTGATGCGAATTGGGGGCCGTTGTCGCTTAGGCACACACGGGGGTATCCGTAACGCGAAAAGAACTCTCGTTCGAGCGTTTCGGTTATTGTTTTTGTAGTGGCTGTTCCGAGGGGGTATGCCTCGGTCCACCTACTAAACATATCCGTGGCAACCAGTAAATATTGTTTGCCCCTAATTGTGCGCGGGTAGGGGCCCATGAGGTCTATGCTGATTACCTCCCAGGGGTGGCGGGGTGTTCTGGCTGTCATTGGGTCATTTGCGCGCGCGTTAAGTGGTTTGGTGCATGCGCATATGTGACACGACTTGACGTACAGTCGGATGTCGTTTTTTTGACCTTTCCAGTAAAAGCGTTGTTTTATCGCCCTGTACGTTTCCTTCCAGCCTGGGTGGTTTGCTAGGACGTGATCGTGGTATGTCCAAATCACGTTCTGTATTTTTGTCCGAGGTATAATGACGGGTGTGTGGTCGCGCAAATTTATTCGCAGGAGGCCGTCGGTTAAAACGTATTTTGTTTTTTTTCCACGGCGTACCTGGTATTGCGCGCCGGTGTGTCCGGTAGTGTCCCGTTGTTCACTATGTCTCGCGTGTCGGGGTCGTTGGTTTGCCACGTCACGAGCGTACTGTGTGTTATTGGGGGCTCGTTGGTGGTGTTACCCGGGTCCGTAGTGGCGAACAGGTTGTCGGCCAGGGTGCTAGTAGTTGTGACGATTTTAGTGGTGGGTGTTCCTACTAGCCGTTCCTCGAGGTGGTCCTCGTCTACGGGGGGTCCTGGGGCTGGGTTGCGTGACAGCATGTCCGGCGCCTCGTTCTGTACGCCGGGCACGTGTGTAATTTTGAAGTCCAGGTTGGCGAGTTGTAGCGCCCACCTGGTCAACTTGGAGTTGGTGTTTTTGGCTCGGTGGAGCCAAGTGAGGGCTGAGTTGTCGGTGAATAGGTCATTGGTCAAAGGGGCGGGCTTCTAAGTATGGTCTAAACTTGTCGGTCGCCCAGATTATCGCGAGGCACTCGCGTTCGACCGCGGCGTACCTAGTCTGCGTGTCACTAAACTTTTTGCTCGCGTAGGCGATTATCCGTCTTTCCTCCGGTCTGTCACCCCGTTGGAAAAGGACGGCACCAGCTCCTATTTCGCTAGCATCGGTTTGTAGGCACAACGGTTTTCCGTAATCTGGTGTCGACAGTTTTGGCGAATCGTACATGAAGTTCCAAATTCGGACAAAGTCCTACACTCCGCAAGAAAGGTATATGAGCCTAGACTCGTCCCCTTTCAGGCAGAGGCACCGGATGTTTTCACAGGAAAACATACGGCAGCGTCAAATGAGAACAGTTGGAAGACTGTTCACCACCGTCAAACCAGGAGTTTTTACACCCCTCATTTGCGGTGGGGTTTCAAATGACTACCAGTTTGGCTTCAAAGTGTATCAGACCTTTCAGCTGACCACTGGTGAGGCCGCGGAACTATCCAACCCGCTGCTTAATATGGTTTAAGCAACCGCCAGGTATTATACTCTCACCGGCAGAGTGGCTGGGTTCCCGGGAGAATTCTCATCGTTAACCTTCACCTGATCAGCATGCGATCATTTACCACTTTCGTCATTTTCATGACTGCCACTACGAATCCGATCCCAGACGTCGGTACCGGGTTTCCCCAGCACTTGGGTCCAGACGTCGTTCCCGTAGTACTTTTCCCTAATTTTTAATTAGGCGTCCAAAGTGTGACGTTTCGGCCAGCGGTCCATCGTGGCCTAAAGCTAGGACATACGCCTCCCTACTATTTACTTTTACAGATACACGAGGGCTAGTGGTTGGCCCATGACGCTGCGCTCGCAGGTCACACGGTGGTCATGACCCCTCATTTAATTTTTAAATGGAGTGAGTACTCCATTCTCCGCGCTCCGCCTAGCGCCTACAGGTCCGAAGACCGTGCATCTCTCTGCGCCCCAGGCGCACTTAGTGTAAACACGTAAGTCACTGGCCGGGACCCAACAGAACTTGCCCCGCAGAGTAGTTTCCGCTAGAATCACCTGCCATCAGCCGTTTCAACTCAGCACCTCGCATCCCTGATGCCTACTCGATCCATTCAGACGAGGCACGGCCGCCGGGAGTAGCAGACATCACCCCGTAGAGCTTATTCACACCACTCCCCGTCACCGAACTTTCGCTACCGCCACGCGTCCCTGACGCCCTCAGCTCTGTCGAGCGTGAGTCTACGCCTCATCAAGTGAGAGTCCAACCACATGACCACGAACAGCCACAGCTCCACTCATGAACCCACGGAACTCTTTCCAGAGCCCCGGGGAGTCCACAAGGGAGTGCAACCCACATGGCCACTGTTGGCCTCTCGCCTCCACTAGGTCTCTTAGTGCCTTCCTAGCGCCCGCAAGTGCTTCGCACTCGAACACGACGTGTTCCGTCGTATCCAAGCCCCCACACTGCTGACATTCGTCGGTCTCTGACTTAGAGAAGCGTAGGAGATAGGACATGAATCCCCCGTGTACCGTGAGGAACTGGGACGACTCATGGTCCACCTCCACCCAGCTACACTTCAACCTGTCTTTCACACTTGGGAAGTAGCTATATGTGAGTCTACCCTTCTCACTAGCCTCCCATCGTGCTTGCCATTCGGCAATTCCCTCCTCCTCTACCCTCTGTTCCTGCTCCCTCCCGAGCCTTTCCCTCCTGCACCTAGCCAAACGGCCCCATTGTCTCGCCGCCAGGTCCAGAGGGAGAACCCCAGCCAGCACAGGCAGGGCCTCCGTACTTGTAGTACGATATGCCCCCGTTACCGCCAAGAGCGCACCCCTCTGAGCACTTAACAGCAGACGTTTCATCATACGATCGCCGACAGTTTCGCCCCACACCGCGGCCCCGTAAAGCAGCCTCGGCACAAATACACCTAAGTATAACTTGCGCGTCGTCCGCCCACTAAGACCCCAAGTGGAAGCTACTATCCGTCGGATCCTCTGAAACATGGGTGCCGCTTTCCCCGCTACTTTTCTCACGTGGTTCCTGAAACTCCACCTATCGTCCAATGTAACGCCGAGATATTCCATCTCCGTTACCTCCGATAACCTCTTCCCGTCCATCCTAACCGTGAAAGGTGGAGTCAGTCTCCCTTTCAGACACATGACTTTCGTCTTTGCGGCCGAGAAGGTTAACTTCATACCACCTGCCCAGGATCCTGCTCTTTTCAGTTTTTCCTCTGTCTTTCGGATCACCTCAGATCTCGTCTTTCCGGCTACCATCAACAACGCGTCATCCGCGTAGCCGATAGATAGTTCCCCTTCCGACTCGTCAAGACTCAATAAAGAGTCCATCAGAATGTTCCAGAGTTCCGGTCCGAACTGAGACCCCTGAGGACAACCCTTGGACAGCCTAATCTCACTTCGCCCCGACGGCACGGTGATACTGGCGTATCTGCCCCCTAGATAATCCCGTGTTATCTCACACAATCTCTCTGTGGCTCCCAACCTTTTAAGATGATGCAATATTGCCGGCCACCAGGCGTTGTCGAACGCCCCTGAGATATCCAAGAACACCCCAAGGACATACTTCTCTGCCCGGTTTTCGGTCCATTCTCTCATTCTCAATATTGCATCGGTTGTGGATCTGTGTGCTCTAAATCCGTACTGATTTTCGCTCATACTCGGACCAATCTGTTCCCTCATTCTCACGCAGATCAGATACTCCAGTGCCTTTGACAGCACCGGTAGTAAGCTGATCGGTCGGTAAGATTTCGGGTCAGACTTGTCCTTGTCACGATTTTTCAGAAGAGGTACCACCATAGCTCTTTTCCACCCTTTCGGAAATCGGGCCCTTCTCCAACACTCGTTGAAAAGAGTGGTCACTATTTCCGCTATCACTGGGAACGCCACACGGAGGATTCGTGCCGTAAGGCCGTCCTCCCCCGGTGCTTTGTCCCTTCCCATGCGCCATATCGCTCTCTTCACTTCCTCCTGAGAAAATTCCTCCAGATGGCAGCTCTCACTTTCCCCGCTCCAGGCAGTTTCAACAGTTTCCCCGAGTCTCACTCCAGTCTCCTCTCGGAGTCTTTCATGTTCCTCGGTTTCACCATCGGTCGTGTCCGGAGGGACCAAGGTTTTGAGCAGTAAGTCCAGAGTGTCGACCAAACCAACAGTGCGGCCACCCCCCTCCTTACGGAGAGTTGCAAGCACGCCCCGCGAGTCAGTTTTTGCTCCTTCCTTACACCACCTGTAGGCGGACCCCCATGGCTTCTCGTTACCTTCTTCGGTGGTAAATTTTCTCCAGGTTCTCGTCTGCTCTTTTCGTCTTCCTGCCGTATACTTATTTCTTTCTCTCCGGTAGATCTCTTCTAAAATTGCTGTCCTTTCCTCGCATCCCCCAGCTCGAGACTTGCATATTTTCCGTCTTATCCTCCTGACGTATCGTCGCTGGGTATCAAGCTCCTCCGTGAACCACGAAGGTAGCTTGAGTCCATGCGGCTTTATCAGTGGCATCGACTTCTTACATGCATCACTCAGAGCCGAGGTTAGGTAATCCGCTCTAGAATGTAGATCTTCCTCCAACCAGGTTGATCGACCGTCAAACAGTCTCTCAGCTAGCCTTTGTCGGAAAACATTCCAGTCGGCTTTCCGAACATTGAATCTTTTTCTTTCCCATTCATCTTTACTCACCCTCTCGTTTACATCGTAGCAGAACACAATCAGTCGATGATCACTAGAAACCGCGTTCACGACAACCCTCCAATCACGGATGTTCACAGCGACTCTTTCGGACGCGAGCGTCAGATCGAGTATCGCCGATCCCATACCAGACTGGAATGTGGGTGTCGATCCCACGTTACAGCAGATCATGTTACCCGACATAATCATGTCCCCCACCTTCTCGCCTTTCAAGTCTGTATGTGTGTCGTTCCAGAGTGTAGACCTAGCGTTCACGTCGCCTCCAATCAGCCAATCCGCACCGCCCAGCCCACGAAGAGCCGACTCCAGTCTTTCGACGTGGACGTCAGTCTCCTCCGAGAACTGGAAGTACGCACTGCCAACATAGAAGCTCCGATCTCCGTTTCGGATTTCCACTATCACCAGATGAGCCCCGCTAAACTGCGTTATTAGTGTCGCTCCCATTTTGGGATTAACAACCAACACCGCCGCCGCTGGTTTCTCACCCTGTAATGAGCCAGTTATGAACCGGAGTGGTGGTTTGCCAAGGCTGGCGAACGTCCCAACTCCCGTCACATACGGCTCCTGGATTAACACAACATCCAGACCTCTCTCCCTAACCTCGGACAGCAGGTCATCTGTTGCCAGTTTCCCCCGTCCCAGGTTCACCTGTCCTATTCTTACACTGTCCATTTGAATTTCCGGGCCTCCCGCCGGAAATTCACCTCCCACGTATGACACTTCGAGGTGTCACCCGAGACGTGACCACTCTCCCAGCCACTAGCGGCGCAACAAGCACACCGTATCGCGGCAGGTCGAGCAGTGCAGTGCACAGCATGGTGCGAGCCCGCACACCGTCCGCAGACCACCGTCGGTGCCCTGCAAGACACACCAATGTGTCCGTAGCGTTGGCACTTGTGGCACCTCCGCACTTCCACATTGGGGCCCACACGACAACGAGACAGCCCAACAAACAGCGACTGACCCACAACCGCGCCAGCAATCTCAGATGTGACCTCGAACACTACATCTCTCCCTCTATTCGTCGCCCTGCCACTCCTTGGGATGAGTTCAAGATTTTTACTCCAGCCGACCGCCAGTTTCACAGAACCCTCGTTCTGCTTCTCCAGCTGGCCTGCTATTTCATCGTCCTGTACCTCATTCCCCACCCCGAATATTTTTATTCGAGGGTTTCTCTCGCCCGCTCGACGAAGATCGAGCGAAGCGTTTTGGAGTAGCTTTCGGCTCTCCTCATTCTCTGGCTCTACATATAGCTTGTTCCTGCTCACCTTCTTTACTTTCTTCAGTTTCGGATTATACATCCCCGTCCTCAGCGCTTCCCAGAGAGTTTTCACCAGTTCCACCTCGGTTGCCTCTTTAGCAACCTTTGATGTTCCCGGCTCTCCCTCTCCTTTCGGCGATAAGTTGACGATGTACGCCCCAAAACGTTTCTCCTTCACTTTCTTTGTTTCCTCAAGGAGTATTCTTACATCCTTAGGAACTATTCTTTTCACTTTTTTCATTTTCCTCTGTACTTTCGTCCATGCCTCAACCGGTTGCATGGATTTTCCAGGAAGGGGTCGTACCGGGTTTTCCTCCCGTTTTCGCCCTTCTGCCACCAAAGTTTTCCGCTTCAGATCCCCCCCCTTGGACAGTTTTTCAACCACCCTTGGAGTCGGAACCCTTTCGGTCAAGATCGGGGCAGCGGCTTCTTTCGAAGCCGAATCCTTTGGATCCGCTTCCGTTTCGGTTACCGGACCCTCTCTCTTTCCTTCTTCCCTCCTCTTCTTTTTCTTCTTCTTATTCTTCTTTACTGACTTCTTTTCGCTCTTCTTATCGCGCTTCGGCTCCTCGTTCTTCCTTTCTGCCCTCTCTCTTAGTATTTCGGCATGAATGTCCGATACGACTTTTTCGAAGTTCTCTCCGATCATGGTGTCCCCCGGGGATGCGAACATCTCCGGTGACTTTCCACTATCATCCTTCACTTTTACTTGAGTCGTACCTTTCACCAACTCGGAACGCAATAGGTGTCTTGCCTCTATCAGTCTCCCCTGCATCATCATTTGTGCGTAGACGAGTTCGTCCACCACACTCATGATCTTTGCACGGGTCTTCAAGAGGCTTTCTTCCCTAGCCTTCGTCATGGTTGACTTTTCAAGTCTCATCGCCACTATGAGACGTAAAAGTTCATCTGAGTGTTCCCTCCCACGACGTCCCAAGTTGCAGGTATAATCCCGCAACTCAGCCGTGTCCACGATGGACCCAACGCCGTAGGTGAAACGCCCTACGCCCTCACCCTCATCGTCCCTTTGTCTCTTGTTGTGACTCGTCGGAGTTTCCTCCTCGTTAGTCCCACAAAAGATAAAGGGCGAATCTACCTTTCCACTTACTACCAACTGTCCTACCGTTTCCTTTTCCGTTACCATTTTCTCATTATTTTTTTCTTTATTATTTTTCTCCATATTTGTTCCCACGAATAGAGGACGATTTATAGGTCCACTATGTCACTGCGCCTCTCTGACATAGTAAGGAATTTCTACCCAGCCCTTCCCAGGGGGCCGCGGGATCTCTATAGACACGATATATTTACCTCCTCCGTGCCAACCTAATTCTCATAGCTAAATACCTGAGCTTAGGAGGTTGCTGAAACATTCAATTAAGAACACTTCTCGCCCTTTAAGTCCGCAAGGCAGATCCGATGAAGGACCCTTCGGTTTCACGACGCATTTAACACTTTGCAGTGTAGTGCCGGACCGAACGCGTCTATGCCAACTAATCAAAGTCACCATCGCATTTGACTCTAGTAAAATTAATTACCAGGGTCAACCCCCCCCCAGTTTTGGCGAATCGTACAGTGCGTGTTTTATTTTAATAAACGCCGCCTGTTCCGCTTCGTTCCACGACCACTTAGTTCCTTGTTTGAGCCTATCCGTTAGGGGTGCTATGGTGTCCGCGTAGTTGTCAACAAACTGGCTGTACCAGTTGCAGACGCCCGGGAATTTCCGTAGGTCCCTTATTTTGGTGGGTGTGGGGAAATTCATAATGCATTCTAGTTTCTCCGGTTGCTTATCTATGCCGTCGGAGGTGACTAGGTGTCCGAGAAATGAGATTTCGGTCGATCCGAAACTGCATTTCTCGGTGTTGCATGTCAGCCCGTGTCTTTGTAGACGTTCCAAAGTTTTGTCTAGATGGCACTGGTGTTCGTCTGTGGTGTTTGAAAACACCACTATGTCGTCCAGGTAGACACGTACGAAATCATCCAGATACCCCCTCAAAACTTCGTTCATAAGTCGTACAAAGGTCATGGGGCTGTTTTTGAGGCCGAAGGGGAGGACTCGAAACTGGTATAGACCCTGACTCGTCCGGAATGCCGTGTATTTTCGTGCGTTTTGGTTAAGCGGTACTTGCCAGTATCCAGACTTAAGGTCCAAAATGCTGAAAATTTTCGCACCTCGCATTTGACGTATCAAAGTATTGAGGTCCGGCATTGGGTACGCGTCGGACTCAGTGACATCATTGAGCCGTCTATAGTCGATGCACAGTCGGGGTGAGCCGTCTTTCTTTTTTGCTAAGACGACGGGTGCTGCCCACGGGGATGTGCTCTGTTCTACGAGCCCCTGTTGTTCCATATCCCGTATCATAGTGTCTATTGTGGCTTGTTTTGCGCGTGGGTAGGGATATGGTTTGAGCGCTATTGGTGTTTGGTTTTTAAGGAGGATGTCGTGTTCGATTAATCTGGTGCGACCTACCCTACCGCTGAAAACGTCCGGATAGTTGCGAATTACGTCGGTGATTTTCGCGCGTGTGTGTGGGTCACCGTGTATTAACAAATTATCGATGTCTGGTGTGGGGCGGTGAGTGGTTGTCCGGCCCTTCCAGCACGCCGTTGTCCTCCTATGTGTACCTAAGTGTATAGTGCTCGTGGTGTAGTCCCAGGTGACTTCGTTGTTTACGAGAAAGTCGTGACCTAGGAGCATGTCGCAGTATAGGTTTTCCAGAATGGCTGCGGTGAAATTGACTGTGAGGTCTCCTATTCTGGCATCGAATGCGGCGGTACCACTTGTTAGTGTGGTGTGTCCGTCCGCCATTCGTACGTGGGTGGGTTGTCCGTGTTGTGGTGTGCCATGTGTGTGTGCAATTTTCGGGCTTACATATGATTTTTGTGCTTGGGAGTCGAGTAGTGCTGTTACGAAGCCTGACCTAAATTCGAGCTCGACCGCGGGGGTCGGAATTTTGTCGGGGCATGTTCGTTTAACACTATTCGACGTCGGGTGTGTGTGGTAGCGGGATAAGTGGTTCTTAACCGCGATTTCGGAGTCCTTGGTGGCGGTTTGCACCGCCATTACCATGGTGTCCGTTTCGATTACTGTCTGTGCTACACTTACATTCCGACGGTGCACATGTAAATTTCGTAGTGGGGGTCGTGGTGAGTGATGATGGTGACCTACTACTTGAAGAAATTTCAGGTGTGTGGACGGGTGATATATCTGATGACGCCGAGCGTGTCGATGCGCGTTTGATGGCTATATCCCCGTCGGTAATGCCGAAAATTGGTGGTGTTGGCGTGGATGTGTGTGTGTGTGTGTGGTGGAGGCGGCGGTGCGGACAAATGTCCGCCGACTCACCTGGCGTTTCCCGAACCCGGTGTGTTCGCGGGGCAGTCACTGTTCCAGTGCGGCCCTCCACAGTACCTGCACGGGTCGCGCGGTAGCGGCCTTCCGGCCGCCCCGTCCCGTGGTCGCGGTGTGTGTGGCGGGCGCGGTGTGCGTGACTGTCCGCGTTTGTTGTGTTCCGGTATCGTTAACGGTTGTGGGGGCGGGTCATCTGGTGTGTCCATAATTGCCGCGATTTGGCGGAGGTCCGCGAATGTGTTGGGGCGTTGCAGTCGTATATGCGTACGGTAACAACTGTGCGTTAATCCGACTATCGTGTGTACTAGCTGTGGTTCAGCTAGCACCGGGACTTGCCCGTTGTTGATGCGGCGCGCGAGTTGGTGTTTAATTGTGAAAAACTCCGTTAACGACTGCGTTGGTGATTGGCGGACGGACACTATATCTGTCTGCAGCCGGGACTGAATATCCATGTTGTTGAACTTTTGTAAGAAGTCCGCACGGAACTCGTCCCAGGTGTGGTCCAGTATTCTGACGGTATTCCACCAGGTACTGGCTGCACCCTTTAGCTGAGGCTCGATAATGTTTGTCCAGCCCACCCTATCTATATGCGTTTTATACAAAGTCGATTCGGCCTTATGTATAAAACGTACCGGGTCCTCGGGTGTTGTTCCGTGGAACTCCGGCAACGAGTATCTCACTGTTCGTACTTCGTCGTACGGTATCAGTGTAGATTGCGTCATATAGTTGTGTGTGTGGGTGGTGGTGTGAGGTGTGGAATACGACGCGTTATCGAAGGTCACGTTGCGGTCGGTGCGGTGGTTGTCCACAGACGGTGGATCGCGTACCGCGGGACCTCTCGCTCCGTACTCCGTGTTCGTTGCGTGTGTTTGTGTGTGTTGGTGTGCGCTATCGGCCTGCGGCGACTCCGGTGTGTTCCGGTGTTGTTCCGCTGACGATGCGCGCTGAGGGCGAGTCGGTTCGGATACCTCCGGTCGTGGTTCCGGTGTAGGGCGCGACATACCTAGCTCTAGCCGACGCATGGTTTCCGCTATCCGGCGTTGGTCTTCGCCAAAACGGGACATGCAGTCCTCGAGCATGGTTAGCCGCGACTCCAAGCTGTGCCTGTGCGGCGCGCTTTCCGCCGCTTGCCGCGCCTCTTTTATTATACCGCGGGCCGCTTGTGCGAGGTCCACGGCGTGTTGCGCGGTTTGTGTGGGTGTGAGGTGTGTTGCATCTAACGGTCTTGGGATGGGTGTACGGTCATCCGTACTTGATTCGGTGTGCCCAGCGTTATACGCCGGGCTCTTGTCCGTATCAAGTTCCGGTTGTCCGGTGGTTTCCATTGGTTGGAACCGGACGGAATTTGCCTGTATGCCCATGTTTGTAAAATGTTGCTCTAACCGGATTTCGAGTGCGTCTTTCGCACCCCCTTCCGGTAGTCCGCGCTGACTGCACTCGTACCGTAGCTCCGCAGCGGTCAACTCACTCATATATTTCCCCGCCATAACTTCCGGTAGGTTTTCCGGTGTTATGTTCAGTGGAAAACAATGAGTGTTTGTTTTATCGGCGGAACGGATGTCGCGTTCTTCCGATTTGTGTCGACCGCGTATCGGTAAGGCTATTTACGTACGAATGTAGGTCAGTGGGTCGTTGACCGTTGATGTTGTGTGTGCGTTATGATCACGAAAACCGGTTTCCGTGTACTGGTGTCGCGGTTGCGCGTGTTTGCGTGTTCCTGCCGACTATTTCGGTACGGGACGGCGGCGGTCCGGTTTTTGTGGTGACGTTGGGCGGGTGGTGGTGCTAGCGGGGCTTTGTGTACCTTATCGCACTCTAGCGGTCCTACCTATCCTAATCCCCGTGTGTTTGCAGCGTCGCGCGCGGTGAAGTCGGTGCGTCCGTAAATCAGTGGCGCGGCTATCGTTACGTTCTATATGGTTATGTTACGTAACGCGGGTTTTTCCGTTATAGCCTGCAAACCACGTTTTCGTCGTGTGGTTTCGGGATGCGTTTGGGGAGTCGCACAATGGGGGATTGATGGTGGTAGTTAGTGGTAATAAATGTTTTACTTACCGGTGATTCCTGTTCGGGGAGCCAGTTGACGTGGAGTCTTGAGGTGAAACGGGAAAAAGGAAGATCGAGCAGGTGACACAATTTAAAAAAAAAACACTCAGGGTTTTGATATGAACAATTGGGTGGCGTTTTATTGTCACATAAACGAAAAATTGAATACGTATATATATATACAAATTATAGTGACGGAACACTGTTGGTGGTGATCACACTCAGGAGCAAAAAATAATGTCGTGGGATGAAGTCGGCACGGTACGGCGATACGTGGCTTCACGGTAAGACGTACGGTGCGACGGTTAAAAGCTAACTAGTTAGCCTAGGGCCGGTTCGCGGTCGCGTCGGGTCCGACGTTCCGACGCGGTTCGTCGCGCGTCGGTGTCGTCCGTCGTCAATTCGTGGTTGAGATAGAGGTACGCGCGCGGTTATCCGCGCAAATGCCGTTTGAATTCAAACGGCCGTTGCGCGGGACCGCGTCAGGTCTTTATGTAAATTATGTTGATTCACTACCAAATGAAGAAAAGGTTTCAATTTTAAATAATGTATGGACACCTGATCCTAAATTCATTTTTCCAACTCAAAGTTGTGTTAAATTTAAAAGACAATTTCAAATCAAATGGCTTAATACATTTAACTGGTTAGCATATTCTAAATGTAAAGAAGGAGCCTTTTGTAAGTACTGTGTTCTTTTTCTCAACCAAAGTCAGGTTGGGAAAGGTTCTCATGAATATTTAGGTGCATTAGTTACTAAACCTTATACAAATCTAAAAAAAGCTTTGGAAACATTTAGATGTCACACTGGTTATAGTTATCATCGCACTGCTGTATTGAATGCCAATAATATTATTACAATTTTAAACAATAAACAAGATAATGTTTTGGTTCAGTTAAATAATAAACTTAAAGAGGATATTTTACAAAATCGTAATATGCTCAAGCCTATCATTCAGACTATACGATTGTGTGGTAGACAACAATTTGGTTTAAGGGGGCATCAAGATTTTGGTCGTATATTAATGAAAGAACCAATTCAAAATGATGGGAATTTTCGTTGTCTTTTGAGACATCGTGCACAATATGGAGATAATACGCTAAAAAAATATTTAGAAACTTGTAGTTCCAATGCCATGTATACAAGTCCACTTATTCAAAATGAAATTATTAACATTTTTGGAGAACTTATTCAATCAGCCTTATTAAAAAAAATTTCAAAATCAAATTATTTTTCTGTTCTTGCCGACGAAACGACAAATATTGCACAAATAGAACAATTTTCAATTTGTATACGGTATATAGACGAAGAGTTGGCGGTTATTCGAGAAGATTTTCTTACTTTTGTATGATGTAACTGGTCTTGGTTTGGCAACTGTTTTACAAAATACATTGAAAGAACTTGGTTTGGACTTGGATAAATTACATGGACAAGGTTACGACGGGGCTGCTACTATGTCAGGTAACTTTCGTGATGTTCAGGCAATAGTGAAAAAGAGTTGCCCAAAAGCGTTATACACTCATTGTGTTGCTCATTCCTTGAACCTTTGCTTATCTGATGCTGCCAAAACACAAGCCATTCGTAATTCATTTAGTATTATCTCTGATTGTTGTGCTTTTTTCCATTCCTCAGCAAAGAGAACGACAATTTTAAAAAATAAAATTAAAGAGATCCTACCTAACGCTCAGTCGTTCAAATTAAAGTCTTTATGCGAAACCCGGTGGGTTTTACGCCACGAGGCTGTAATGCTGTTCAAAGAATTTTTAGAACCTATTGTCGCTGCACTTGAACAAATAGAATGTGATTCTGCAGACAGAACAACTAGTTTGTTAAATAGCATCTGTAATTTTAAATTTTTAGTTTCTGTCTGCGTTTCATCTAAATTGTTAAGTTATACTTATCATTTATCAGAATACTTGCAAACTAAAAATATTGATTTAGTAAATGCCCTTGATAGAGTGAATCAGGTAGCAATTCAACTTCAAATATTAAGAGATAATGCAACTGATAAATTTAATGAGATTTATGAAAAAGTCAATCGCTTAGGAGGTTTATTAAATGTCGAAGAAAGTATGCCACGAATTTGTATTACTCAAAGAAACCGGCAAAATGTACCTTTTCAAAATACTCAAGAATTTTATAGGAGAACAGTTTTTATACCTCACTTAGATGATATACTTTTATCATTGAATGAACGTTTTTTATCACATCATAAAATAATAAATTCTCTGCAATACGTTTTACCAAATATGATTGTAGATAAGCCATATTCAAATCTTAAAACAGCAGTTACATTTTACCAGAATGATTTAAAAGGTTATGATGACATTATAGAAGCGGAATATCAATTATGGCAGTCAAAATGGAACTTGGTTGAATCTCGGCCATTGACGGCTATCGAAGCACTACATCAATGTGATCCACTAATGTACCCAAATATGTATGATCTTCTTAAGATACTATCAATACTTCCCGTTTCAACAGCAACTGCAGAGAGAAGTTTTTCAACATTAAGGAGGTTGAAAAATTATTTTCGAAACACAACATCTGAATCACGGCTTGTAGGACTAGCTCTATTATCCATTCATAGAGATGTAGACATTACTGATAATATGGTACTAGACAAGTTTTCGAACAGTGGAAAAGCTAGACGACTAAAATTAACAATATGATTAAAATAATAATTTATTGTTTTAAAATTTTAAATATAGTTTTTTTAATCACTTATTTTTCAGTTATTATTTTTTTTGTAACTGATTCAGCCCCTCCCCCCCCAAAAAAAAAAAAAATTTCTAGATACGCCACTGTTTTGCATATTAAAGAGTTTATTTATTAGAGGAAAAAAATGTCATGAAAATGTAGTTTAAAAATTAAAGTTCTTATTGGTGCTCATTATGTAATGTATTTTACCAATGTTATGTAAATATTGTGTGAATTTTATGTCATTGACTTTGCTTTCCATGCCCATTGATATTTTAAATTTAGTTTACCATACATAGGTATCTTAGTCTTAGTGGCTAGATTATTTTAATATACTAAAATCAACTAAATGACAACAATAATTCACCACTCAGAATATATTATTCGTAAAATTAATTTATCTATTTACACTTTGAAGGTACTTTATATTTCTTGCTTGGATCATAAAAAAATTAAATTTTTGTTCATCACCGTCATTAGTTAATTTTGTATACATAATTACAGGTCATTTGTACATATCTAAGACTTCAAATTTTAAATTAGTTTTTCCATCACAATTCAACGTGTATTCTTTGTTTATTTAATTTGTATTTAGCCAATTGATTTAAATTAAAAATATTATTGGATATAATCCATTATTTTCAATAATTTTAAGACAACATTTTATTGAAATGTATGGTACTTTAGTACTTAACTAATTAGAACTAATTAGAATAGAGCAAATGTTTAATTACACTAATAAATATTTGCATGTATGGTTTTTTTGTTGGTCTGTGTTAATAAAATAATAGAATTTATAAATTTTTAAAGTCTTGCAATTTTATTTTACAAGGTTATTCATACAAAGGCCACAATTTTGAGGATATTATGATCCTTATCATTATTTTTTACTAATTTGTTCAAACATAGATCGCATTTATAATGATGTACGTTCCGCTAGCAATATTTGATAACAGAATTCAGGGGCTCCCAAAATTCTATTGCTAATCGTCAATTTGTATCCAAATTGCCTATCTCGACCCTGAAAATCTATTGCTAACGTTCAATTGTGTGTTTATTGCCTACTCGATTACTAAAAATCTATTGCTAATATTCAATTCTGTGTTTATTGCCTACCCGATTACCAAAAATCTATTGCTAACGTTCAATTCTGTGTTCATTGCCTACCTACCAAATATATTTTGTTGTTCGACTCATCAGCTCATAGACAAGTATCAGCTAGGTATTTAGTACTTTTCTGACCTACGAATAAATCTATTGCTACTGTTCAATTTCTATATTTATTACTTATTTAACCTTTAAAAAATCAACAATAAAACAAAGTGTTCGAAAGCAGTTGACTTCCCGCCGAATCGTCTACATTGCCAAATGTTTTCCAAGTCGCGCGATCGGCGTAAGTCGTAAGACATAAAATTGATCCCCATAACTAGCTATACGAGTTGTATGCAGTGTTTTCCGGGGAAACCGTGAGAGATAGGACGAAAGTCGTAAGACATAAAATTGATCCCCATAACTATCTTCATAAGTTGTGTGCATTTGATTTTTCGAAAAACCGTTATTAAGGATTTTTAAACGTCACACTTCGGTCGAACGATTTTGAAAAACCAATATTTTGAAATAACGAGTTTTCGGAAAAAAGAAAAACTGATTCTGGTGTAGAATTACATGTAGAACATTTTATCTTCTGTGATAAATTGTCATTGGACCGCCAGGTGACCGAGAAAACGCGAATAAAAATTGAAAATTTCGAAAAATGAAAATTCTCGTTTACGAAGTGTTTTCCGGGGAAACCGTGAGAGATAGGACGAAAGTCGTAAGACATAAAATTGATCCCCATAACTATCTTCATAAGTTTTGTGCATTTGATTTTTCGAAAAACCGTTATTAAGGATTTTTAAACGTCACACTTGGGTCAAACGATTTTGAAAAACCAATATTTTGAAATAACGAGTTTTCGGAAAAAAGAAAAACTGATTCTGGTGTAGAATTACATGTAGAACATTTTAACTTCTGTGATAAATTGTCGTTGGACCGCCAGGTGACCGAGAAAACGCGAATAAAAATTGAAAATTTCGAAAAATGAAAATTCTCGTTTACGAAGTGTTTTCCGGGGAAACCGTGAGAGATAGGACGAAAGTCGTAAGACATAAAATTGATCCCCATAACTATCTTCATAAGTTGTGTGCATTTGATTTTTCGAAAAACCGTTATTAAGGATTTTTAAACGTCACACTTGGGTCAAACGATTTTGAAAAACCAAAATTTTGAAATAACGAGTTTTCGGAAAAAAGAAAAACTGTTTCTGGTGTAGAATTACATGTAGAACATTTTAACTTCTGTGATAAATTGTCGTTGGACCGCCAGGTGACCGAGAAAACGCGAATAAAAATTGAAAATTTCGAAAAATGAAAATTCTCGTTTACGAAGTGTTTTCCGGGGAAACCGTGAGAGATAGGACGAAAGTCGTAAGACATAAAATTGATCCCCATAACTATCTTCATAAGTTTTGTGCATTTGATTTTTCGAAAAACCGTTATTAAGGATTTTTAAACGTCACACTTGGGTCGAACGATTTTGAAAAACCAAAATTTTGAAATAACGAGTTTTCGGAAAAAAGAAAAACTGATTCTGGTGTAGAATTACATGTAGAACATTTTATCTTCTGTGATAAATTGTCATTGGACCGCCAGGTGACCGAGAAAACGCGAATAAAAATTGAAAATTTAGAAAAATTCCACACAAAGGTAAAGAATTATTAAAAAATTAATTACACATACATTTAATCCTAAGCTAATTTTAAAAAATGATTTGGTTCAACACCATCTAGTGATGTATTTAGTCAATAGTCATAAATATTAAAATTATATAATATTTCTGTACTTAAAGATTATATCAATAAAAAATATTCAATGAAACCCAAAGGGATCATAAACTAACGTACAACAATATACCTAATAGGAAACATTGAAGCTACTCACAATAATTACAACCTGAATGACCAAAAATAATATGTTTGTGAGGTCATTGTTGAATGATCCAACGAACATACTCTTTCATAATATCTAACAATTTGTTTTGGCTTACATTTGATAAAAATGATATCCGATTCTTGGAAACATTATTTATTTTTTGAAGGTGCAAATTGAGAACTGGATGATACTTTCCCATTAAATTAATTAGTTCAAGGAAATTTCCTCTATTGTTAGATGATTTGTGCTCATTATGGCCTCGAAGAGCAATGTTTTGTCGAGCAGTATACAATAATGCATCAATGACTACCTTTACAATCTCACGATTTTCGACTACTTGTTTATTAGTTCCATGTACCATTTTTAAATCAATTCTATGGTTATTGGTATAAAGAGCTTTACTCATTTCAGACTGTAAATGTTCCGGTAGTAACTCATGTTGTTCAATATTTCTTTTAATATTAGACCATTCATTTGTACCCTGGGAAGCAATTAACAACTTTTTTGCTTTGGGTAAACCAAACAATTTACATGTCACGCAGAACACTTTGTTCAGAGCAGGAGAATATGATAACCATGATCTTTTACATGGGGGTTGATCCTTTAATTGTTTGTAGTAGTAAACATCATGAAAAGACCTTACCTTTCCTGTTTTTGTGTTGGTAGTTATGGGATATTTGTTATCAATTAACTCGGAAGGTAATGGTTGACAAGGACCCAACTGGGTAAATAGCAATAGCTGAGCGTATGGTATATAGGCTGGATCGTTTGGAAAATTTTGAATTGTTAAATTTAACTCAATATCATCTGAAAATGTATTTCAACTGAATAATTATAATTTATAAATTTAATCACAGTATGAATATTATTTGATAAATAAGACATTATATCTCAATGACAATATAATACTAATATTTTATCCAGAAGGTCTAACACTTTGAGTAGCTATAACTTGGCACAATATTAATTATATAATATATAAATTATACAATATAATTATTGTTTTTATTTAATATCATAATAATGATTATTCTTATTATTAAAACACAATTATTTTATATAATTACCTGGGACTGGAAGACAAGTAGAAGTAGCAGAGACAATCGGTTCTTCAAATGTTGTATTACTATTTTCAATATCATCAGTATTCATTTCTTCTATAATAATTCAAGTAGGTGTTTATAAATTAAAATATAATTGCAAATCTATATTATAGATAGGTAGATCGTTATTATTTAATACAAAATTAGTTAGTCTACATTAAATTAACACAAAATAGTAAAACATTTAAATGCAAAATACTAAAATCCTATATTCAATCAAATGAAAAATGTTAATCATGAAAATGACAAATTGACAACCAAATAAATTAACAGATTTATCTCTAGATTTAAACTATTATTACCTATGGCATTTAAATTATTATAGTTAATAAAGTAAGTATGGACGTATGGTTATGACTTATGAATCACACCTAATGAGTAATGATGGTTATTTTAATGAAAAAAAATTATTTTATTTATTACCTGGAACTGGAAGACAAGTAGAAGTAGCAGAGACAGTCGGTTCTTCAAATGTTGTATTACTATTTTCAATATCATCAGTATTCATTACTTCTATAATAATTCAAGTAGGTGTTTATAAATTAAAATATAATTGCAAATCTATATTATAGATTAGTTAGTCTACATTAAATTAACACAACATAGTAAAATATTTAAATGCAATATACTAAAATCCTAATTTCAATCAAATAATTTATTTGACAATAAGTTCAAACATTTTTTTTATTTTTACCAATTGGTAAGTGTTTATTTTCCCATCAAAATATAGTTTTAAATAAAAATATGAATACCTAAAAATAAGTATACATTATGAAAAAACTATTTACCCAAATCTGCAGTGTAAGGTCCATCAAATGTAGATTTTTCGGGGATTTTTTTTTCGTATTTACTTGAGGAAGTTGTAGGTTTTTCACACTCAACGGCCTCAACTTCCAAAGTCTCACTGTTTTTATCACCTTTCATAAATAGTTAATTTGTTTAATATAATTAAAATTATAAAAATAATACATAATAGAACAATAAAAATAAATAGAGTAGGTAACTTACATTCTGATATTCTGGTAAAATCTTTACATATATTTTTAGCTTGAGATAAAGTAAAAAAAGTCTTGATAGTTTGATTTTTTCGTTTAGATTTACGAACGGGGCAAGCATTTAAGTGGCGAGTCCAGTTCACATCATTCATAAGACAGCGTTTTTTATTACAATCACATTTTTCATTTTCGTTAGAAGACATTATTTAAAAACACTGAATTAATTAGCAAGTAGATGCGTATTACTGACAATTTAAAGAGTCATACACATACGACTACGCAGCACACACGTTACACAACAAAAATAAAATCAGAAGAAAATCAAATTATTTAAAACTCAACAATCATTAATCATAATAAACATAATAGTCGGCTGTGTGATTTCAGTATAACCACGATGGTCGAAGACCGATACCACGGATAATAATATAATATGTATGTTTGTGATATTTTAGCGAATAGCAATGGAAGATAATAATACATTATTTCAATTTTATTTTAGGCTATTTTTAGACAGATAATAATATTTTTCCCATGAAACGGCGAACATGACGACAATAACATCAACATCATATATTCATATTATTGGAAATATTATTATTATTATTATTATTATTATTAGCTTATCAATAAGATTATTTTATTTAATACCACTGGGCACTGACTATATGAAAATAAAGTCTACCATTTATACCGTAGTGTTTAATGTTTATAATCGATATTCGATGCTAATACCTTTATATTCTTAACTCGAAGCTTTCAACAGTTTCGGCCACGATTATCATTTATCAAATGTCATTGATTAGGTACTTCATTACTTTATTGAACGTTAAAATTAAACATTACGGTCAGCACATGCTCAACCAAGACCACCCACCCACCACCCTAATATTGGTAGTGCAGTGCACCAAAAACAGTATAGGTACTCAAACTGCCTCTGGCCGTAGACCGCTGCCAATATTATCAAATATTATTTACAATCAACTATTGAACTATATATTATAATGTAATAACTAATAAGTTCTATAATAAGCGTTAGATAATATTATATCATTATGTATAACAAAATACTAATCATATTGTTGCCACTAGCAGAAAACAATTACCTATTTAGCAACGAGTGTGTTATTGAGTGTAGTTGACTTGTCATGCGCAGGTGGAAATGTCTCCACCGGTTACCAGTATATAATGTTTGTGTTATATTATTACTTACCATAATGTTTGGTATCCAAGTTGGATACAACTACATAGTTCATACTTCATACCCACCCATACACCCACCCACCCAAAAAATTTTCACCATGACGCCTAGGCGTCATTAAACCCCTTTCACCACGCCACTGGTTGAATCTGTGTAATTTCTAACTATTGATGCAATTAGGTTTAAAACATTAGATTAACTGCAGCTGTACAAATAAATACCTAATTTAATTTACTTACGTTTATGCTTTCCAAAAAACTAGGATTGTTTTGGTTATTTTAATTTTCAATAGTAATAAACTAATAACTGTGTTCGTAGTTCTAGATACTTTTTATGGTATATTAAAAATACATTTAGTATTTTTAATATATCAATTTTATATTTATACAATTTACTTTTGAATAATTCTATATGTCACATTTTATTGCTTAAATTATTATTCATTCTTAAATAATCATAAACATTTGTGGGGAATAAAATGCATTTTGAGGGTGCTAAACTTCCCTAAGTCTCCTCCATGATTGAAATAATAGAAAGTTATTTCTATCATGGTCTCTTGCTTGTTGTTTAAATTAGGGTAACAAAGAACTTGTAATAATATTGTATATTTCTAATAACTAATAAGTATTGACAAAAGATGTGTGGATTTTTCAAGAACAATTATTTGTAATATTTTTTGAATTAAATGCAGTTTCAAAAACATACACACTTATTAAAATCGGTTGTAAATTATATTACAATACATATATTTTATATGTTACTTATTAGTTATTTTTGTTATTAAATACAAGAAAAAAAATATTCAATTATACATTAAATAGTTAAAATATATTAGTCAAGCTATATGAATAGCAAAGAATACAGCTGAAGAATACATTGTTGAGTAGAAGAGATGTGACATGTTTACTTTAGTGAACAGATTTAGTATTTCATACTTCATGATTATACAAAAATATAAATTAAATGACTTAACTAAAGTTTATATATTAATATAAGTCTTAAATTTGTAATTTAGGTTTGAATACAAAATAATTATTTATAGGAATATAAATATCAATTATCCAATAAAAATCATTATTTCAATTTTTTATTTTTATAGATGAAATTTGCATTTAAATAGTGTAAAAGTATAATAAGACAATAAATAAAAACCAACAAACTATGTTTAGTAATAATAGATCACATATTTAATATCTGAACCAGCCACAGAAAATGAACTCCTGCGGAAACACCGAATTCTATCATTTAATGTGGAACGCAGACCTGAAGTAGCAGCTTCCTTATTATTGAATGAGGTATGCACTTTATGTCTATGAGAAAAGAAAAAAATAACAATATAAATAACTTTAAATAAACCTTTCATAAGTAATGCATTTTAACACTATAGAACTTACATGATTTGAGTTATGAAGGTTTGAATATTGAATGTGTTTGTTGTTTGCTTTTACCATCTATGAATCGATTACACTTGCAATGTGTTAAGTAAAGATTTTGTGGCAGAGATATGAAACAGAATCACCAGTGGAATTCATTTAATACAAAATTCTTCATACCTACTCACAGTAAATATAAACAAAACATTAACAACTAATGTTTAATCCTGTTATTAAATATAATATTTTATGATTGTACATACTTTATTTTGTAACTTATATTGTTACAATCATCAAAATTTTAATCAAATGTGTGTTCTGTATCTATAGTGAAAGTGAACTTAACATTACCTATTTAATTAAACAGTAACTAGGTAGGTACTTAAAAAAGTTCAAAAATACAAAATTGAAAATATTAAAATAATAAAAAAAATATCAAAATTTAACCTAACCGCAATTATTATTAGTTGTCTGTATTCTAAGTGGTAACCTTATAAACCATGGTTAATAATTCATTATCATAATTTATAATATAATATGATAATTGATAAAGCGAATTTTGTATTGTTTTTTAATTTTTTTATTCTTTTTGAAATTATCTATTTATTTACTAAAAATTTCGTTACACTGACTATGTAAATGGAATCTCCATAAAATTTCCTATTGATACCTTTAAATTTTACCATTACCCATTCTCCTATGTGGGATTAATCTCATCCACAAACGGACGATCACTACAATTTTCAAGTTCTGAATATAAAACTGATAGGTACACTATAATATATTAATATGTAATTTGTAATTCACTACACATATTGTTCAGCATTAGTAGATTTTGGTACTTTTCATATTACTTTTATACATGCACATTAATTATAAGTATTTTCGAGGCCTTTATACCGTTAATTTTAATGATTGAAATTCTAAGTTCATAAATTACCTATATGAACAATTGTTCATATTTAACACTATTATATCCCGTTCCAGTCAAATCTTGTTCGCTTGTTTAATTGTTTGGTAGAGGGTTCTTCTAAAGGAATGAAAATCAAATATCAACGCAGTTTTGGTTGATGAATTTAATTTATTGATTGAGTCAAATACTGAATAGTTATTAAAGCATTACCTACTTAATGAAGGATCATAAAATATAGTGTTGAGTAAAACAACTTATTATAGAAATTGTATGGCTTACGATCAAATGATCGACTGACTGTGTTGTACATTTTGAAATTGATGATTATATCTCGTATATACAACGAAATTGCTTACATATTATGCTAAACGAGGGATATAAACACTATAAACATTGAATAGCTGTATTCTCGATGTGATTTGATGAAAAACTACTTCTAAATAAACTATTTTTTATGCTGATGGCGTAATTGCCAAACTTTGAAACGTGAACAAACCTAAAACGAGTAAAAAGTTCAAAAAAAGTTCAAAAAGATAATTCATTAAATCGATATACGGGGGTATACCATAAAGAAACGTATGCGTAGGTATACGAAAAAATAAGCGATTCAATTTTCAACTATTTTCGCACCCCGATTACGTGGTAAATAATGATCCTACGCATTTTGACCATAGAACCTTTATGTCTCGTTATGACATTTACGAGTGAGCATTCGAATTTAAAAAATATTGAACAAAAACTCAAGTTCGAAAAATTTGGAAAATACGTAAAATCTAAGTACCAAAAAAGAAAAAGAAAATCATAACTTCCCAACAAAACGTCCGATTTCTTTTGTTTTGGTACCGTTCGATTTTTGACAAAAGTGTCTAAACGATGTGTAGAAAAAAATTACTCTAATCACCCAAAGTCTAAGTGTTCTGTGGCGACAAAGTCCAAAAACTGCAAAATCCTAATTTCCGACGCTAAAAAGAGGGGTAAAAAAGGCTCCTACAGTGTAGACACAAGACGCCGATTTTGATCACCGATCTACAAAAAATCGAACCTGCGAATTTCAGAAACGTGGAACAAAAAATAAATATTTTTCAAAATATCCATGGGGGGGGGCATAGGACCCTCCGACCACCGAAAGATTTTATGTAAAATAACTTAAAACAAAACTTTTGGTGAAGAAACTATGCCCCTATATCGAAACCTGGCCGAGTAACACTCGACTAAAAAACTCAAATTTCGGAATTCCAAAGACCCAATGTGGGGTAAAAACGGCTTTTACGGTCTCGACAAAAGATACCACTTTTAATCAAAATCCTCCAAAATACCAGAATCTTGAGTTTCAGACACGTTGAACGACCACTACGGTTTTTCAAAAATATATTTGGGGGGGGGGGTCGAAGGTACCCCAATTACGGAGTAATTTTTGGAGGGACCTAACCATTGTCTAGGAACGTAACTTTTATAGCTGTAGAGACAATAGTTTTTACGTAAGAATTTTTCAAAATTATAATTCAAGACTATCATATTGCCGCATGATGCCAGAATTTTAGACCTGACACGGTGTCACGGTAATCGTTTTCATATTGTCGTAAACCAGTAACCACCTTCAAATTAGGCATGGAAACTTTGGAATCTACGTTTCATTTCGTTAATACCACGATCAAGACGTGTATTAAATATTTCAACTTCAATTTTTTATAATTACTCAATAAACACTACCAATCTTTATGCAGATTGCAATTTCCAGTATTTGCAGTTAAATTTCCATTAGTTAGGTACATAATATAATAATACAGATTATAGGAAGCTTAATATTTACTTAATTATAAAATAAGGGACTTTCCATTAGTTCTGTAAAAGTATGGGTTTTTCTATGAAAGTATTGTGTATATCTAAACATTAATTTAGTTAGACTTAGTCCTTACTCCTTTTCATTGACAAGAATACTTTGGTCCTTTCTTCTTTTAATACATCGAAGCAACTATTTTTAACTAATTAATTCATATGAATACTTGAACATAATATTTAAGTAATTGGTTATTATCACATTTAATAGTGTAATAAATAAAGCAAATTTGTAATTTTAGTTTTGCAAATTTAGTTTACCATACATAATAGTATGATACATATCTCAATGGGTCGCAGGGTTGCTGATTTTATACTAAAATGTACCTACCTACTAAATGACAACAATAATTTGTCTTGACAAAATTATACACATTTCAACTATCTTCACATTCATTGAAATTAAATTATGAATTTAAAATTAAAATTTAAAATTTAAAATGTATTAATTTGCTTTTAAATTTAGTTTACCATACATACCTTAGTCTTAGTGACTAGATTATTTTAAGGTACTAAAATAAACTAAATGACAAAAATAATTCACCACTCAGAATATATTATGAATATTTTTTTACTGATGGCTGATGCAATAGGACATACTTAAAATACATATTTTGTTTGAAGTCATGATTTGGACTTGGATGTTGTTAGAATTAAATTAAAAACTCACATTATAATATTTATTATTATATAAAACTATACATAATACATTTGTATACGTATAAATATGGTATGCAACTAATAAAATTAGCAAATACGTACGTTAAACAGTTTACTTATTAGAGGGAAAAATGTCATGTAAATTTAGTTTAAAAATTAAAGTTCTTATTGGTACTTATTATGTAATGTATTTTACCAATGTTATGTAAATATTGTGTGAATTTTATGTCATTGGCTTTGTTCTCCATGCCACAGATGAATATTATACTTCATATTAACCTATCAGTTATTTTATTCAATGATATTGATATTGGATCAATAGGTAAGTACAATTATTCAAAAAAAGGAAAAATTGATAATACAAATAATAGACACATTTTCAAATAAATTCAGTCAAAATTGCCTTGTTCTAGTGTATGTTTGTATTTGCTCATATTTTTATTTGTATTTGTCTGTTTTTATAACTTTTAAATTCCCAAGTCTAGCTATAACCTTAAGTCTTTAATGACTTTTAATCATTGTAACAACATCCAAGTCCTAGTTATTATTATTATTTAATATTTGATAAATTGTATCTTTATGTTGTGAAAGGATGATGTTCTTTCAAAAACTGTTTGATTTTTATGCATCATTTAGCTATATGTTGAACGCGAAATTTAATCATACAAGTTTTCGAAATCAATGTTGTCATTTTGTAGTGTTTAGAAATGGTATATCTAATATTAAGTTTATTTAAACAAAATATGAAAATAGGTATGATAATAGTATTAATAGGGCCTGAAAGTTCATACATTAAAAACTATCAAAATATACGCTTAAAATCACTAAAATATGAGCTAAATGTGTATTTTGTTTTTTTTTTCTGTAAAAATAATAATTCAAAGATGGGAAAAATATCAATTTTAATATGATTAAGGGCCAGTTGTACAGTTCTGTGGTTAAACATTGATTAGCTAATCAACTGTCAAATGTTAATCCTCGATTAAATGTCCTTGTGTTGTACGGTTGGTGATTTGGATATGATTAGTTAATCACTGATCAAAACACGATATTATTGTTTTTATACAATATTTTCCTTATTTTTCATTACTGTTGGTATTCATTAATGTGGACATTGTATTATCACCGATAATATCAGTTAAATTTTAAATCAGTATAATTGTTTTGAATTGAATTAAATGTTTATGTTTAAATTGAAACTTATAATTTAAATATTTTAATATTCACTTATTTGTATATAATATAACTATACTATTCACTATTATATTCTGTGATATAACTTCATCATTATGAACACTGACATTAATAAGATTATTAAGCGTACAGCAAATTTCACTGCATCTGAAATAGATGTACTAATTGCATTAGTAAAAAAATACAAAGGAGTAATTGAATGCACGAAAACAGATACTGTAAATGCAAAGTAAGAAATTAAATATAAATCACTTGGTACAAACATAAAATAGTAAATAACTAACTTGTTTCACTTGTTTTTAGAATGAAAAAAGATGCCTGGATAAAAATTCAAAATGAATTTAATTGTCAACTGCCAGAAACTCCTCGCACAGCCATTATTTTAAAAAATAAATATGAAAATATAAAAAGAAATGTAAAAAAGCAATACGCAGAGGAAAAAACTTTTAGTCGAGGTACTGGTGGCGGTCCAACTAAAGTGTTTCAAGGAACATCAATCGCATCGACAGTTGGTGAAATCCTACAAACTAGAATGACAGGTGAAACCTCTATCTATGATTCAGATACTAGTAACCTGCAATATTGTAATGCTGAATTGGAAACTGATATGTTGGAACATCAGTTTATTGAACCTGTACATGTTTCAAATGATGATGATAATGACATTGTAACATTAATGTTTAATGACATTGATCCTGTTAATGAATCAACTACTTGTGGTGAGTTTAATTATAATTATAACTTTTAAGTTTTTTATTATTATTGAATTAGTATTGTTCACATAATTACTGTTTTAATATTCTGCTATAGAACAATATAATGGACAGTCACAGTCTTCAGCCACCAAAAGGGACTGGACAACTTACTCTCCAGCTGATTTGAAATCTAGGTCAAATTTAACAAACAATAATGCAGCTTCAGGTACAAATTTTATATATGAGTTAAATATTAATCTAATTGGTTTCAAAATGATCCAGGGGTGTCCACTAGATTTATTATTAGTAGAACAGAAGTCTTGAAGCACTTTTTTTTTTTTTTTTTTAGTCACAAAAATAGCAGAGTACAAAACAAATATGTTTCTTGCTTTCACAAAGCTATTTTTAAAATTGTATTTCGCATATAAAAGCATATTTTAAATAATATATCATTTAATTTAATTTTCAAATAATGTTGAATTTAATTTTGATCATTATATTAATATAGTTGTTGAATTTTCCCAGACTCATGTTTTCCTAGAAAGACGTCTCAAGAGTTTCAGAGGGGGTTAGGTTAATCTTAAATATTTTAGTAAATTGTTTTTTAGTAGTTGATGAGGTTGAAACATTCATTTAAAGAAGTATCTGAAAACCAAAAAATTAACCTAAATAATTCCAATACTTATTGTAACTAGTAAGTTGTACTTAACATTTAAATAAATAATAGGTACCTACAGAAAATTTTTATTTTTCGATCAAAAATAATAATTTTAAAATGCATATTTTGTATATTTAAGTGCATAATTGATATTTTTTTATAGCTACAAGTCCTCTGCCCTAATTATTAGGGTTTGGATTTTTTATGAAAAATAAATCTTTCCATACACTTTTAAAATTCTTATTAAAATTATAATATATTTAAATATTTCATACTCCCATCCAACCCTATTACAAACAATATCTCTATGAGTCTATTAAAATATCAGTTTATCAATGCTTTATTCAGATAGTAATGTGACAAAAAAAAAAAAAGATGTATCAGGATAAAATAACCAGTTGGGCATCAACTAGAGCCTTACTGAGTGAAGAACAAAAGTCTGCTTTTACTGAACATCATAAACTTAAAATGCATCTCAAGCAAGAAAAACACAAGTTGGAACTACAAATGATGACTGAAAAACATAAAATTGAAATTGAAAATTTAAAACTGACAAATGATATTTTAAAAATGCAAAAAGGAGCTGAAAAAATAAAATATTCAAATATAAATATCTGAGTCACTTATTTTAGTTTCTATTTGTTATAAATTATTTTGTTTAACTCATTAAAGTTTTATTATAAATATTTAAGTTACTTATTTTAGTTTCTATTTGTTATTAATTATTTTGTTTAACTCATTAAAATTTTATTATAAATATTTAAGTCAATTATTTTAGTTACTATTTGTTATTAATTACTTTTTTTTGTTTAATTAATTGACATCATTTTTAACATTTAATAAATACATTTATTTTTGTCTCAAATTGTATTGTTATTTTATTTACAAATTTATACAAATACATATATGTTAAAGGAACAGAGTTAAAAATTCAAAGATAAATAAATGCAGTTGTAATTGCATCCGCTCAAATTAAATTGTTAAAATAGCGGAGGAACTTATTTCTTGTAATGTTAGCTGTATTCCTGCGTATATCTTCACCTGGGTTATTAAATTCTGTTATTGAAATTAACGATTCTATTTCGGTTGTAACTCTAGGTAGGCTTTCTCCAAAATTGCAGGCTATATTATGTAATACTGCTGTAGCAACAATAATACTTTGTGATGAAGTAATTTTTACATTTATTCCTGTGGCTAATATTGGAAACCGACGTTTCCAAACACCGTAACTCCTTTCAACAGTATTTCTAGTCCTAATTAATGACTCATTATATCTAGATACAGTTTCTTCATAAATACCAGAGGCTGGATCAATAACTGTGTTAGGGCTTCCAACCAAAGTCATAACATAGTTACGTTGCGCATAGCCACTATCGGCTACTAAAATGCAGTCCCTCATTTCGCCAATTTCTAATTTCCTTCGTATTTCTGAATTATTGAAAATAGTAGAATCATGTGATGAACCAGGCCATCGAGCTACTATGTCTTGAATTTTTAAGTTTGCATCACAAATTGTCTGAACATTGATTGAGAAAAAATTCTTTCTATTTCTATATACCTCTGCATTATCTCCTCCAGGTGATTTAATCTTGACGTGGGTACAGTCTAATGCGCCAATGACCATTGGAAATTTAGCTATGTTGTAAAAATCTTGTTTTACTTTTTTTATATCGTTTTCATTGTTGGGAAAATTGACATACTGAGGACGTAATATAGCAATGTTATGTGATACAAGTTTCACAATACGACTTGCAGTCGATTTATGAATGCCAATAAAATCTCCACATACAATTAACATTGATCCTGTCGCATAATACCTCAGTGTTAGGAGCACTTTATCCTCTGGACTCACAGCATTATTCCTATTATAAATATTTAAACTATTATTAATCATTGAATGCATATTTAAAACAAGAATTAGGAAAAAATAACAAATGAAAAGTAGTTAGATACTAGTTCTTACCTATGTAAAAAAAAAAAAAATTGAAAAAAATCATAAGGTTAAAATTAAGTTTGTGTATACGTAATTAATAAGGCCTGGATTTATATGCATTTGCATGTTTTTTTCTGACAGTCCGAAAAATAGCTAGATAGATAAGCTACAAACTTTTGTATATATGTTTTTTCATATTTGAATGATAATACTAAATAGTGCATAAATACTTGCATATTTTGTACATTTTTAATGTATATAATTCCGGGCCCTAGGTAGTAATTAATAATTACTTTATCATAGTTTTATGAATTTAACAATATTTTTTATAAATGATAATGTATTTCAAAAAAACAATTAAGAAAAACTTACCAATCGGTACGGGAAGATATGCGATCACCTATTAAATCGACAATAAAGCGAACAGTATTTTTGGATAGTCGAAATCTGTCGAAGAATTCATTATCTCTCCAATAGGTAAAATGATCTTTTCGAGGTCTGAAGATTCTCGGTTTTCTAGGAAATGCAATCATTACAACCAATTCATCAAAATCTTCATCTTCAAAATCTGAAGCATCTTCAGAAGAACTGTTGTTATACATCATCATAAAAACTAGTATTCAGTTTAACACAATGCGCATTTAAATCGAAATCAAACACTATTTGAAAAACATAAAACGGTTGAAATCGAAATCCGATATTACGATCAGAAATCAGAATTCAAAACCACAGGTCCAGATAAGTGATAACTATGATAAATGATAACGAATTTTATTCCCCCTCTCATCGAAAATTAACTAATCAATGTTTAACCGCGGTCGAATGGCTGGTTAACTTAACGGACCTTTAATCGACGATTAGAAGGTTAACCGGCACTGTACAACGACCCAACATCACTAATCATAGATTAAATCTTAATCACTGTTTAACCGAAGACGGTACAACTGGCCCTTAATATGTTATATTATTTACTTCAAGAATTAAAATTTACAACTATGGATTTTGAATATTTTGTTAGGGTTTCAAATACAAATGAATGACAATTATCAGCCCGACCAAGCAATGACGCTAATAATTTTAATCAGGTTTTTATTTCATATTGGCAACGTTGAAAGGACATATTTTTCAACAAATAGGTACATTTTGAAATATACTCAAAGTCCGACATTATCATGAAATATTAATAAAAAAAAAAAAAAATAATAATAATAATAATAATACTAAAATGCAGTAAAATGCAATTTTATTTTAAGTATGCTTATACTCGTATTTTTAAAAAACCTCAAAATACCTATGCGAAAATATGTACATTAAAATTTCATTTTTGAACTCGTTAGATTGTGATTCAAACTTTTATCTCATCCAGCAACGTTTTGATGCACTCAGTAAAAACATGCAAATGTATGAACTTCCGGGCCCTAGTTATTACCTATTATTTAAATTAAAAAATATATTTAGGTTCCTAAATTAGTCGAAAAATACAGGTACCTATTTGTATAAATTTTAAATAATTTTATGCTGTATAATATAATTTATACAACAATTTGGTATTAAATAGCTATAGCCTATTTATTTACTGTATGATATTTGTTTATAACTTTATATTATAAATAATAAATAGAACAATATACAATATATTACGTATTGTAATATTATGTAGGTATACATATTGTTATAATGTGTTGTTTTTTTTTTATTTTCAATACAATGATGCGATTTTACCTATGTAATGTATTAAGCTTAAATTAAGATATCAAACATACGTTTTATGACTATAATAAATTGATAGTTAGATAGCGTAAAGATTATTAAGGTTGCATAAGAATGCATCGGCGTATAACAGAAGCACAAATGTCTATTATTATTATTCATTGATGGCATTTTATAAATTCAAATGTTAATAACTATTAACTTCTTTATTTATTTATGCATAATTATGAATAATACGTCAAAACTCATTAAAAAATAAATCGTATATGAATCATATTTCAAAAAATTTTTGTTCCCATTTGAATTTTAAAATTTACCCCTAAAATTTCCCCTTTTTAATTTATAAAAAAAAATTATTAATATCAAATTATTTTAGATTATATGATTCAAAAAGTTTGACGTAGAAAATTTTATTAAAATTAAATAATCTTAAAGTTATAAATCATCATATTATCTTTAATGTTATATCCATGAATTTTAAAGAAGTTCTCTAATGTTTATGCTTATATCACTATTATCATTGATAAAATAATTAAATAATACAAAACGCTATTATCACGGTCTCAGACTCTTATCAGGGGCGTAATTACGGGGGGGGGGGGGGGGGATACGGGGGATAGATCCCCCCCCATGAGCTGTATTTATATATTGTCTTATACTATTACACCTACAAATAGTTCAAATGAAAACTTATAAATTATTACGAAACTAAAAAAAAAAAAAAAAGTTTAGAAGTTGTGTACCTATACTTAAATATTACCCGTATATAAATATTTACCCGTTAACGATAAGCATGATTTCAAATAAATGGTCTGATTCATTTTAATTCTTATTTATTAATAAACATTGGGTGCCTTGCCACACACTGTACCTAATTTTGAATAGATTATAGACGGTAAGTAATCCGATAATGGGAAAAACCACCATTCCATAAACATAATATAATAATAAAAATGCATAGAACGAATAATAGCCATAGATAGTAAGTACTAAGAACGCGCGCCGACACAAAGTATCTACATTGATTATTGCGATTACGTATAAACAGTAAACACTACACAGTAGGTATACACACGTGTCAGTTACATTTTTATAAGCTTAAAGCAAAATGGAGCAAAAAAAAAGAAAATTACCAGCAACTAGCAGTACTTTATTGAATTTTTTTAAAAAGAAGCCTGTGCCTGACGTAAGTATTACAATTTAAAATACTAAACATTATTTGACCCGGAATTAAATGTTTAAATATTATGTATGACGTATTCAACTTATTATAATTAGCATTACAACTCGCGCTAAAATTATGCAAAATTAAATTAACACCAGTTAAAAAAAGGACCTATTAAAAATATAATTGCAGTCACTGCAGTTTATTCAATAATTATTAGTTATGTCATATTAATTATTATAAAACATTTAAATGAGTTTATTAAAAAAAAAATAGAATTTAATAATTTATGATAATTTTATAATAATAATTAATAATACCTACCTAATATTTAATAACAATTTAATTCGATTTTACCTATACATTTTCTTGTTTATTATTTAAGGAAAACATAGAGAAATCTGATGATGTATCATGTAAAAAATATCATGTTGAAAATAAAAACTTGATTCAAGCTGTCCAAGAAACAAATAAGGTACAGTACCTATTGTTCTATCGTTCTATGGTATTATACCTGAGCTTGACTCCTGCCTGCTAACATTGCATTAAAATTAATAAATTAGATTGTGCTTCGTAATTTTTTAGAGGGAAAATTTTGATGCTCGCAAAAATGACATTGCTTTGTTTATTAAACGTGATTTGTTATCACACGAAGAAAAAAATACCGTAAGCTTTTCGAATGCTAATGCCTTATGTCGGATTTAGTCTGAACTATAATTAAAACCTACCAATATATCATAATATAATATAAATTACATTGTAATTGTTTTTATTATTTTTTGTTTAAAACCTGTAGGTACTTACCAATTTATGGTTACCAAATCATAATTACGTATTTCCATTAAATGAAAAAAATAAAAAAAGAGGTTTAAAATTTCAGTATAAATTGCTGAACGAATTCAATTGGCTTGTTTATTCGGAAGTTGAAGTTGGAGCTTTTTGTAAGCATTGTGTTGTTTTTGCAAAAACTGGTGGAATAGAAAATCAACCTTTAAAATATTTGGTTACTGAAGTATTTGATAATTGGAAAAATGCTAAAGAGGTATTATTGATTATATTAATGTTTTAACTTTTAATCCCTTATAATTTAATATTATTTTAATTTTAATTTTATTTCCCTGTGAATACATGTTATTAGATTGTTATAATTGTAATTAAATGATAGGTATTTCGAAATCATTCTGTATTAGAGTACCACACATTTTCTGTTTTGAAATCTGATGAATTTTTAAAAATATATTTAAAAAAAGAGCCAACAATAGTAGAACGACTGGATACAGATAGGTATTTAATTATTAATTAGCTTAAGTCTGCAAGTATGTACTTACTTTGATATTTTTTTTTTTTTTTGTTAAAGAATTAAACAAATCAAGGCGAATAGAGAGCGACTCATTCCAATCGTTGATTGTGTCATATTTTGTGGTCGTCAAGAGATTGCTCTACGAGGGCATAAAGATTATGGAAAAATTGATAGTATGTTTAAAATTAAATAATGTTATAGCATTACATATTATATAATAATGCTACCATTCAACTCAACCTTAATATAAATTTTTCATATTATAGTGGAATGTTCATTAAATCAAGGCAATTTTAGAGCCATATTAAAGTATAGAGCATATGGTGATGAGATGTTAAAGCATATCATTACAAGTGAAGGACGAAACAAATACCTAACTCCTCAAATCCAAAATGAAATCATAACGGCATGTGGGGACATTATGCTGCGAAAAATAGTTAAGGATTTAAATGCTTCAAAATGTTTCTCAGTTTTAGTTGACGAGACTACTGATATTTCTACTATTGAACAAATGGCTATGTGTGTTCGATATGTTGACTATAACAATTGTATCCATGAGAGATTTCTGAAATTTATTGCTATTAACAGTTTAACTGGTTGTGATTTAGCTGAATCAATACTCAACGGTAAATTAAAATGATATTATGTTTTTAATAAATTAATAATTGTATGGTTATTATATTTTGTAAATAGGTCTGAATAGTTGTGAAATTAATTTAGATTACTTATATGGTCAAGGATATGATGGCGCAAGCAACATGTCTGGCCAATATAAAGGTGTTCAGGCAATTATCAAAAAAAAATATCCTAAAGCTATGTATGTGCACTGTGCAGCACACTCTCTGAACTTGGAAGTATCAACTGCAAGTGGAATTCAACCAATTAGAAACTGCTTAGGTATTATCGAAAAGTACTATGTTTTCTTTAATACACCAAAACGCCAAAATGTTCTTTTAACCAACATTGAAAATAGTAATGAGGATCCTAAGGTTAAAACTTTAAAAAGATTATGTGCTACACGATGGGTGCAGCGTTATGATGCGGTAACAGATTTCATTGAACTATTTGTATTTGTAGTTGAATCGTTAGAAAATATTTCTAATTGGAATGATTCCACAGCAACGGAAGCTAATATACTATTAAAAGCTATTGATTCAGAATTTCTTATATCCTTACAAGTTATACAAGTAAATAGTAATTAATAAATATAATTTATTTTATTTTATAATAAAATATTTTTTCAGTTGGTTTTTTCCTTTGGTTTACCATTGTGTAAGTTGCTACAAAAAGAACAAATTGATTTGAAAGAAGCAGTAAGCCTTGCTGAAGATATTATAAATGTATTAAAAAATATCAGATTAAATTGTGATACTGAATTCCACAAATTGTTTTTGCTTGCAAAAGTAAGTATACTAATATAAAGTATATTATTATATGAATTATATGAAAAGAATTATGTTTATATTTTACATTTGTAATAGGAGATGTCAGTAATTATAGATATAGACTTGAGTACTAAAAGAATATCTAAACGACAAGTAAATCGAGCAAATCCAGATCCCAATTTAAGTGTTGAAGAATACCACAAAGTGTCAGTATTTATACCCTACCTGGACTTTTTTATACAACAACTAGGAGAAAGATTTTCAATCCATTCTGAAATTTTTAAAGGTACCTATATTAAATTAAATCATTATTATCATTTTTAATTAAATTGATACCTAGTATCTATAAAATTAAAAACAAATCACTGAAATAAAATATTCAAATAATCAATCTATATTATTAAAATCAACCTTTAACGGTTTATGTATAATGTATTTATGTCATATTTTATAGGATTTCAAAGTCTATTTTCCTATACATTAACTTCTAATGAGGAGGTATCATTTAGAAAATTACTTTAATTTTATTCACCTTCTTTGGATGTGAACAACTCAATTGCAGAATTGAAATTGTGGAAGATAAAACTTGAGCGAATAAACAATATTCCGAAAACTGCAATTGAAGCATTACATGTGTGTAATGCCAATATTTATCCAAATGTGCATTTTATTTTAAAAATACTATGCACACTTCCTGTTTCTACAAATACGCCTGAAAGAATGTTTTCCAGTCTTAAAAGGATAAAAACGTATCTTCGAAACAGTATGTCCGAGGTTAGTAATTATAATAGCTGTGCACCTGTGCTTAATACATTTTCATAATATCTAATGAGAAAAATGTTTTATTTTTTTTTTGTAGAAAAGACTTAATGGTCTGGCACTGTTGGCAATTCATAATGATATTACATTTTCAAATGAAGAGGTCATTGATGAACTTGCCAAAAAGCCTAGGAATCTGGATATAATATTGTAAAATATTAAAACATTTTAAAACATATTTGTAAATGTATAATGTTATGTAATATAGAATGATTATATTTACATGTGTTGAGTTATTAAATTATACAAAATATAGATGAGGGGGTGTGGACCGTGGGGACTAAGGCCCCCACAAGTTTACCCTACAAATTTATTTTGATCCCCCCCCATCAAACATTCTCAGTTACGCCACTGACTCTTATAGGTTATACCTACATATTAATATATTATTTTATTTTATAAAATTTAATTTAAGTCATCGATTGTCAGATTAAGAAATGCAATTAGGACAACATAAATAAAAATAATCTGTAATTGGTAATAAACTAATAATATCAAGCGATAATACTGATATACGTTTTGTATTGCTACTGTTTACTGTAATAAATTGATAATTACATACCCAGATAATTAAGGTCGTACAACAGAAGCACTTTTAGTATTAATTATTCACTGTAGAATTTTATAAATTAACACCAATATTCAGATGTCAATAACTCCTTGAATTATTAAGACATTTTTGTGAATGACCCGTCAAAATTCATTTAAAATTAATCTGTGCATGAATTATGTTTCAAAAATATAGGTTCCATTTGAATTTTAAAAGTTACCCCTCGAACCTCTCCATCCTAATTAATAAAAAAAATATTTAATATCAAATTAATTTAGATTATATGATTCAAAAAAGTTTAACCATCATAAATGTTATTTATTCGTATATATATATTTACACCTTTTTTCCACAGTGTAGGAACTAACATACGTACCTGGATATTACCGTTGTTGTAACGTGTCCGCTTCAGCACTTGAATTTATGTTGAATGGTATAATAAAGATACACAGATTTACGTTTACACAAAGTATTTTTATTAATAATCAACAACTAATCTAGTATACAAGTACGTGGTCGTCTTGTCTCTCGTATTCAACTCCCCGACTTACTCTATGACTTTCCTATTTATGCTAACCGGAGTCACCTTGTTATGATGACGTCCGTTTAATCAAAGGTGTGCTCTATTTCTAGTTTTAACCTTTGATCTACGCTCACGCTTTCCTATAATATGGTTATTTCAAAGTCATTTAGCTGTCAGTGAATACTATTATGTAATGATATCTAATGTTTTACATATTATTCATTATTTTACAATATATTAATAATGAGGATCATTACATTCCTCCATCCCTAGAATGAAATTATATCTAAATACAATATAGACTTCACTTTTAACATTAAATGATACTAAAATTATAATTTCATACAAGAAGAAAAAAAATATTAAACTTAAATTTACTTCACACTTCAGTTACTTTAATAGTATCAAAATGTACGGGATTATAATCACGTAATGGAACCGTCGGTGTTGACGTATTTCTAAAAAGTTTATTAATTAAACTACATACAATTAAGAATATAAACAGAATTACAATACCATAAAATACATAATTATAATTTTTATGTACTTCGCGTACCGTTTGTTTGGTTAATTGGTAATCAATATCTTTATTTATATCATCCAAGGTACTAGATATAGAATTCAAATCGTGCAGTTTTTCAATTTTCTTAATATTTTTAAAAATAGGGATACTACTTATATCATCCTGTTTAAAATTTTTACCTTCCTTAATTATTTTGGTTTCCGGTATTATATCTATTAATTGAGTATTTTGAACTGACGTTACCGGATGTAATATATTCTGACTTGCATACCCTTTACATTGATCTGAAAGTGTTAATAATCCTGTTCCTACTAACTCAATAGATTCCATTTTCTCGTCTACTCCACATGTTAACACTACGTTCTCTTTCTCTGTTGTATATATCCACGTGTTCCTGAACTCTAATTTATGAAATATACTTCCTAATAACTCAAAATATAAATATTCACAAATTTGTGTTTTCTCTTGTTGTTTCGTGAATAATGCCATTTCACAATTAGTATTAGAATTTTTCGAATGTACCGGTTGAATAGCGTAACAAATAAAGTAATTATGTATGTGTTTACACGAGTTTAATTGTTGTGGTGTAAAGGTCGTGAAGTATTCGTTTGATGGGCTTATCGCAATATAGTCATAAGTGTTTTTTACGTACGCGAATTGTTTATTTTTTATTTTAATTGGCATCGGAATTATATTATACAAATTGAAACCTTGTTGATCTACTAATGGTATTTTAATATTAAACATCAGTAATTGATTTTGATAAACAACACTGACCTCTGATAATTTATATAAATTATATGGTTCGATATTGTCTATCTCAAACGGTAATGATGTACCTTTAGGTAATGATAGTTTAATTTCTTTCATACTCTCATGTAATGATTCAATTGGTAATACTCCCGAATGAATTTGACCTGCCCTTGCTAAATTAATCATTTCTGATATGTAATTAGTCTCAAACGCATACTGACCTAATAATATATTTAATAATAAATATGAATCTTGTATTCGTGTTTTATGCTCTAACTCGATTGTTTTATTTATTAATTTGTCTGATACGCTTCTAATATCTCCCATAAATTCGTTAATTTTATTGCGTAAAAATGTAACGTCTCTAAAACTTTGTTCCGATTGTCTAACTACTGCTTTAATTACTCTCGTTTGTGATTTTAAAATGTTTAACGCACTTTTCTCTGATTGTTGTAGCTGTAACACATTATTTGAATTTGTTTCCATACAATTATCATCGCAAATTCCAAACAAAATATTTGCTAAATTACCTACACCATTAATTACTCCTCTCCTCCCCCTTTTAGAAGGTTGTGTCAAAGTACTTAGAATGTTAGCTCTTTTACTTAATATTTCTTTGGTAAAATCTGTAAATACAGTTTTAAAATTTTGACAAATAATGTTTGATTTTGACGGAAACATTTCGTTTTCGATACAGTATTGCTTTGTACTATCTAAATATGTGTCAAAAATTTTCTCGCGTTCATTATAAAATGTTAGGTTAACATATGTCAATAATGTCCATTGTGTGTTTACAATTCTAACAGAACCCTTATTTTCAAAGTATAGTCCTGAATGATTGCTTACGTGTGTAACATTGTATAGTGTTTGTAATGCTCCGTGTGTAGATGTGTATAAGACAGCTAGACATACGTTAATCCTTGAAGAGAAAAAAAAAAATAAATTTAAATTAGTTCCTATTATATCTTATCTATTTTTATAAATTTTATTACTTTATATATAATAAAAAAAAATTAATTAATCGATCGGTTCTTTAAATAATTGTAAATGATTCATATGTACTCTTATTATTTTATTATTTTTTTTAATCGAGACATTCACAGGTTCATGAACTTCCATTATTTCATATGGTCCTAACCAGTTTGGTTCTAATTTATTTTTTTTATTCATGTTTTTCATAAGAACTTTATCTCCTATTTGTAATTCTATGGGATTAATATGTTTGTCGTAATTAGATTTAGCCTTTGTTTTTGATTCAATTAAGTGTTTCTTTGCCATTTGTCTCGCTTCCTGCATACGAGTTCTCAAATCGCCTACATAATCGCTGTAACTATAATCCGTTCTAGGTGGTTTTAAAAAACTTGATGGTATAACCGGCTGTACTCCGAATACTAATTCATATGGTGTAAATTTATGTGCCGTATGAGGTGTCGTGTTATACATATACATTGCATAGCTCAATATTTCACACCAATTTTCCTGTTTTCCATCACAAAAATTCCTCAAATACTCTTTTAATGTTTTATGCGAACGTTCTAACGCGCCATTTGTCATCGGTGAATATGCTGTTGTTTGCATTTTGTTTATATTTAATAATTTACACATTTGTTTAAACAGTGAAGATAAGAAATTTGAACCTTGATCACTCAAAATATTTGTAGGTATACCGAAATAACATACGAATTTCTCTACGAAAGTTTTTGCAATTGTTGTCGCGTCTGTTGATTTTAAGGGATAAGCTGCCGAAAATTTAGTTAAATCGTCTTGTAATGTTAAAATGTGTGTATAGCCATTCATTGATTTAGTTAAAGGTCCTACTATATCTAAGGCTACTCTTTCAAAAGCTTTCGAAGAAGTAGTCGTAATTACTAGTGGTTGTTTATTTTTACGTTTTTCTTTATTTATTTGACATGGCTTACAATTACTAATAAATTTTCTCACTTCCTTTTTCATTCCTTTCCAATGTACCCATTGTCGCAAACGTTTTACTGTCCTCGAAACCCCTTGATGTCCCCCGATGTATGTTATGTGTTGTTCCATAATTAATGCTGTTTTTACTTCGTCAGATATTTTGTAATCAGTAAAAATTTTGACTTTTATATTAGTTCCTTTAAAAATATATCTTAACATACTCCTCACTATATCATGATTTAGATTGGTCATCATTTTTGGTATTGCTAGTTTAGTAATGTACTCCTTCTCGCACACGTTTTTAATGTTAATTAGTGTTTCATATAATACCTGATAAGTTGGACTTTGATTATATGATTCCTCCGTAAATGCATATAAATACTTTCTATTCATATCTTCCACTACAATGACCTCTTTCACCTTTGAATTTCTTGGCACTTTATTACCGATATGATTTAATTGTAAAATATATTCTCGTAATACATTGTATTTTAATGTTACATCCGTAGTTAAAGTTAGTAAAATGTCATAGTCATTCGGTATTTCACTATAATTTTCATTAATTTCCTCAATATTATTATTTATATGTATATTATTATTGTTCATAAATTCTTCAAACGTCATTTTACTCGTATCCTCCTTCCTAATTATATTTATTCGTGATAACGCATCCGCATTACCATTTTCCGTACCAGGCTTATATATTATTTCATATTCAAACTCTTGTAAAAGTATACGCCACCGCGCTAATCTAGAGTTCATATCAGATACGTTGAATAACCAAACTAACGGTCTATGATCAGTAATTATTCTAAATTTTTTTCCCCACAAATATGGCCTAAAATGTTTGATACCAAATACAATACCTAAACATTCTTTTTCAATTGTTGAATAATTCATCTCGCTAGTATTTAAAACTCTAGATGCATAAGCGATTGGTTTATCTATGCCTATCTCACCTTGTGATAACACACAACCCAATGCGTAATTTGATGCGTCCGTTGTTAATAAAAATTCTTTTTCAAAGTCCGGATACTGTAAAATTGGTTCCTTTATTAAAATGTTTTTTAATTTTTCAAACGCATACTGGTGTGCGTCCCCCCAAGCGAATTTCGTGTTTTTTTTCAATAAGTTCGTTAATGGTTTTGCAATTTTTGCATATTCCTCAATAAAACGCCTATAATATCCTGTAAGTCCTAAAAATGCCTTAATGTCCGTAGTGTTTTTTGGTATTGGTACATTTCTCACGCATTCAATTTTACTTTCATCTGGTTTTACACCTTCTGCTGAAAGTCTATGACCCAGATAAACAACTTCTTTTCTCAAAAATTGACATTTATGTGGTTGTAACTTTAAGTTATTTGCCCTAAGTTTTTCGAATATAATTTTCAACTTTTTCATCATTGAATCTAATGATTCTGCACTAATAACTATGTCATCCAAATATGCATACATATTAAGATCCTCACACCCTGATAGTAACGCATGCATTAATTCCGAAAAAACAGCAGGTGCTGTTTTCAACCCGAAAGGCATTTTCAGCCATTCCCAATGACCCGTAGAGGTTGAGAATGCTGTTTTATGAGTGTCATCAGGATGTATAGAAATTTGGTGATACCCATTCGCAAAATCTAATGTTGAAAAATATTTAGAATGTCCCAATTTGTCAAGAATATCAGTTATTAACGGAAGTGGCCAGGAATTTCCTTCTGTAATTGCATTTAATTTTCTAAAATCTACACATAATCGGTATTTCTTTTTACCATCATCTCCCTCTTTTTTTGGTACTAAAATTAACGGATGATTCCACGGTGAATTACTTTTCTTAATTACTTTTTGTTGTTCTAAGTCCGCAACCTGTTTATTTATCTCACTTTTTTGTTGTTCCGCTAATCTATATTGACGAGTGTTAATGGGCGGATGATTAGTCGGTGTAATTATTCTGTGTGTTACTAGGTCAGTGCCTATAACCTTATCGCCTTCTATGAAAAATACGTCTGAATACTCATAACATATATCCGATAACGCTTTTAATTCCTCCTTATTAAGGTGATCTGTTTTTAACTTTTCCGCTATTAATTTTATCCTATCCGAAAATTGTAATGGTTCTAATTTACACGTATTATCCGATTCAAAGTACATTATAGATTTATTGTTTTCAACAATGTTATCAACTAAAAATTCTGCCTCCTTATCTTCAATAAATAATTCCCAATTAATATCATTTGTTTTTAATTGAGTTAATGTTACATAAGTTTCTGAAATATTTAACACGTTTGCCTTAATTTTATTATTTTCGCACTTTGAAACTGTGTTACCTAACCATACAGTATTTGTTAGATTTTTCTTATTTATTACTATCTCATCTCCATTATTAATTTTTTCGTTTTCTACCGATATTGTAAGTATATTACTTGACCTTGGTGGTAAGTTAATTAAGTTTTCTTTATTTTGTTTTTTATCAATTATCATTTCCTTTTTCTTTAAATTAAGTGTTATATCATTAGTACTAAAAAATGGTATACCGAGAATTCCTGACATTGTACCTGGGAATTTATCATGTACTACGTGAAATACAGTATCATAATAATTATTATTATTAATATTTAAATTAATTTTTATAATGCCTAAAGTTTTAATCGTATTCTCATTAATACCTATTAAAGTTGTTGTTTTCGTTTCAACTGGCACATTATTTTTCACTGCTGATAATTTAATTATATTTAAATCCGCGCCCGTATCGATTAAAAATACATTTTCTTTTCCTACTAATGCCTCCGAATTTATTTTGATTTGATTATTCTCTAACGTAATTATTTCTTCATTTTTTATCATTAAAATTGTATTATTTTTCATATCACCTATGGTTTTCATTACTGCAGAAGTTGACGCGCCTTCCCCACTTTTAGCTTTTTGTTCGTTATTATATTTTAATTTACGACAATCTTTTACTATATGTCCCGGTTTTTTACAATAATTACATGACAAAGAAATATATGCGCCACTACTTCCACTATATTCTTTTTTTATTACTGTTTCGGTCTTGTTACCATTATTATTAGTATTTTTAGGTTTTCTACAATCTTTACTCAAATGACCAAAACTCTCGCAATTATAACATTTAGGCTTAGAATATGAATTCGTATTTTTAGTATCGTATTTTTGTTTTAAGTTCTCTAAAGCTTGTTCCTCTTCCAATGCTGCCTTGATCATCTCCTCTAAACTGTTTAATTTCATAGCTCTCAATACTGTTCTAATTTGAAAATATAAACCGTCTACAAAAATGTTTTGTGCTTGTGTTGTCAATACCTTAGAAATAGTTCTACTTTCCGTAATAGTTTTATCTTTCGTCATTTCGTTAATTAACCTATAAAGGGCTAACTCAACTCTACCTGCATAATCCTGAACTTTCTCAAATTTAGCCTGCGTAATTGAATTAAGTTGCTTTGATAAATACGTTTCTGAAAAATTGTTCCCGAAATTTGCTCTAAGAATTGTAATTAAATCTTTATAATTTGCTATTGTTTTATGCTGAGTAATGCATAACGCTTTTCCGGATAAATTGCATAGCAACGCTTCTAATACGTCACTAACCATCGCCTCCTCAATATGTTTAAACACAAACTCGCACTTTTTCTCGAACAAATTTAAATCTTGGGATGGTAAACCCGCGAATTCTGGCAACATCCTTATTGCACTATCAAAACTTAATTTACTCATTTTAATAAGTTCTATTTGTTCCGTTAAAACTCTTAAGTGTGATAAGTAATTATTTCTTTGCTCACCTTCTGTGACCCTACTAGCTAAATTGAAAAACCACTCTAATTCTGTATCTATTTCTGACATAAATAAAGTATTATATTACCATAAAAATTGCATGTTAATTTTTCTTGAACTCGATTTAGCTGATGATTGGATTGACTCAAATGTTGCTTGTAGTTGCTTTGACTGTTGATTGAAGTTGTTTTGAATGTTGATTGTAGTTGCTTTTATTGTTGATTGAAGTTGATTGAAGTTTGATTGAAGTTTGATTGAAGTTTGATTGAAGTCGTATGTTCTGAAGTTGTATATTTCAAATCGACGTTGATTTTTTTTTTTTTTTTAGACTAACGTACTTGTATTTGACCAAATAATTATTTCTTGATTTAGTTTATTTCGAATTTTTCTTTAAAGATTTTGATTTGACGTTGTTCGATTCCAACACAAATTGTAGTTTGAAACATTCGTTAACCGCTGCCACCAAAATGTTGTAACGTGTCCGCTTCAGCACTTGAATTTATGTTGAATGGTATAATAAAGATACACAGATTTACGTTTACACAAAGTATTTTTATTAATAATCAACAACTAATCTAGTATACAAGTACGTGGTCGTCTTGTCTCTCGTATTCAACTCCCCGACTTACTCTATGACTTTCCTATTTATGCTAACCGGAGTCACCTTGTTATGATGACGTCCGTTTAATCAAAGGTGTGCTCTATTTCTAGTTTTAACCTTTGATCTACGCTCACGCTTTCCTATAATATGGTTATTTCAAAGTCATTTAGCTGTCAGTGAATACTATTATGTAATGATATCTAATGTTTTACATATTATTCATTATTTTACAATATATTAATAATGAGGATCATTACACCGTGTAGGAACTTACATACGTATCTTTTTCCGCCATGTAGGAACTAACATAGGTACCTGTTTTTTACCGTGTAGGAACTTACATACGTACCTTTTTCCGCCGTGTAGGAACTAACGTGTGTATTTTTTTTACCTTCTACTCTCGTGTAGGAACTTACAATCGCCCATGATTATGACATCTCGAATGCAATTGAAGATTTATCTTCAGATAATCGAACTGGAACTTTCCGGTCATTAGAAGAAAATGAGAAAGATAAAATATATGGTCCAAGAAAAAAATCTGATGGTGTTATTAAATTAGATCATGGAGAAGTGAAATTTAAAAACAATGAAATAATTATCAAAGATTCATCTTATCAGCTAACACCGGGGCTTGTTGAGTTATTGTTTTCTAGATATCCAATGCAATATACTGATAGTGATTTAAATACATATAAATCAATACTTATTCAAACATCAGCACATTTAACGCTGGACGGTACAAAAATTAAGCAAGGTGGTGCAAAGTATAAACAAATTATTTGTAAGCTATTTTCCTCGGGAACCGGTGTGAAATTACAAACGCATAATTTAGTATATTGGAATGATCCGAATGAGCTGGTTGATAGATTAAGACTTCTTTTAGCCTCTCAATCTGCAGGAAACACCGGAGTTTCAAACGAAATATTATTTATTTTTGAAGAACTCTATGAATCCGGTATAACAAAGAAAATACCAAATGTCTAAACGTGACATAGCAATCGAACTTCACAGACCAGCTAGGAAAAATTATACTAGACGAAGAGTAAATGTGTACGAGAAAAACGATTTATGGCAGGCAGACTTGGTCGAGATGATACCACTTTCAAAGAAAAACAATGGTTACAAATATATTCTCTGTGTGATTGATTGTTTTACGAAATTTGCCTGGGCATACCGTTAAAAACAAAAATGGCAAATGACCTAAACTGGTGAAAAAATATAATATGAAGATTGAAGAAATATTCCGTCTACAGCACCATGAAAGCATGTATTGTCGAACGATTTAACAGAACACTAAAAGCGCTCATGTAAAGAGAATTTACAGCGCGCGGATCATTTAATTGGACTTCTATACTGCCAATGTTATTAGATAAATATAATAATTCTAAACACAGAATTATTGGAATGTCACCAGTACAAGCTGATACAAATCCATCTTCAGTAAAAATAAAACAACGAAAAATCGAAAATAAAAAAATCATATTTAAAGTCGGTGATAAAGTTAGAATAAGCAAACAAAAAGGTGTCTTTACAAAAGGTTATTTACCAAACTGGTCTACAGAAATCTTCACTATTTTTAAAATAAATAAAACAACCCCTGTCACTTTATCAGTTACGAGACTACAATGGAAATCCTATACTAGGCTGTTTTTACAAATATATAAAACAAATTATCCTAATGATTATTTAATAGAAAAAATTGTACGAAAGAAGGGGAATCAGATATATGTTAAGTGGGCAGGATTTGATAATTCTCATAATTCATGGATAAATAAGAATGAAATTAAAAAATAATTTCAGTGGCTGTTCAGAAGTGAATGTGTTTGGTACAATGAATTATTTTTCAATATTCCATACGGCGAGTCGGGTTAACAATATGTCATCGGCTATTTTGGACATTCATTGCATTCTCGGAGTTAACAACAAGTATTTTATTAAAGAAATGTCTATAGCAGACACTGAAACAACACTTTATATTTAAACATATTTCTTTAAAACAAGACGCAAAAAGTCGAAGCGTAAACAGTTGGTTGAAACGTCTATATCATGGTTTATCGTTGGAATATGGTGATGTCGAGTATGTAGAAATACAGAAAATATTTCAATCATTAAAATTCGATAGAATTTACGTTAAAGGTTTGCAGAAACAACAGATTATCAGCGAGTTTATGCCACACGCTACCATCTTCAACTTTGAAAACTTAGAATGTCCACAGGTTTGTCAATTGAACGGGGAAACACTACCATGTTGTATTTTTCATAAGGATTTTTAATCCACAACAATGTACATTGTATAATGTATTCGCATTAAAAAAAATGGTATCTTTATCTCTTAAAATTGTAAATATATTTTTTTTCTCTACTATGTATACATTATATTTTACATTATATAAATTATGAATATCATATAATATATATTCTACATTATAAACAATGATTTAAATAATATACAGTTTTTAAAAATAAAGTATTAATACAATTATTTGCATACAATTTTATTTCAAATCTCATCCACCATTGCTTCCGACTGTTCATTTGTTTCAGAATCCCTATAAAAATATTTTAATTAGAATAACGTTAAATCGTCAAGCATAGACCTACGAATAGAATTTGAAACAAATACATCTATTCCACAAAATACTGCAGCTTATTGTTTAATACTACATGACCAGATTATAACTTATAATCAGTGGCGCAACTAGGATCTTCGGGCCCTGAAGACAAAGTAAATCTGGGGCCCTATAATTACTTCAAGTATTTGTAGTCAATTTGAGCTCTTTTAGATTCTGAACGGAGTGATGAATGTATTGATTTTACAATGATGTGTGTTTTTTTTTTTTTTTTTTGTGTCTGTGTACAGCATAACTAGTCGAAATAATGCTTCAATTTCAAACTTTGGGGGTGGTTTCCGATGGCAAAGTGGATATCCTTGGTGCATTATAGAGGTGAAAAGTAAACATTTTCCAACAGTTTTCAAAAAAATCGAGAAAAACAAAAAAAAAATGACAGAAAAACGGGAATTTTTACGCAAAACCGGTTTTTGACAAAATCGAATTTTTTATTTTGCTAAAACTCAAAAACTAATCGATGTAAATACTTGAAATTTTTACCCAAATGTTTATATTAGCGGTCTCCATAGTCCATACACAGTTAAATTTTCAAAGAATTTTGACTTTTTTTGAGCTATTTATAGACAATTGAAATTTTTAATTATTTTTAGTATTTTTTTTTAAAATAACGATAAAATTTTTTTGGCCGGCCAGAAAATCTTGAAAATTTAATACAAGGTTTCTTATAAGTTGTTCTTAAAGTGATAAATAAAAATCCGAAATCGTTAGTCACAACTTTTTTTTATAAGTGCTTAAATTTCGAATTTATACGAAATATGTCAAAATTGCGAAAATTGGCAAGTGGTTAAAAAATCGTAAAATTTTTTCTTTTATAACTAAGATTTGAAAATTTGGTACAAGGTTCTCCATAAAATTTTCTTCAACTATCTGCGAAAAAAACTCTACCGGACTAAAACAAAAAATTTTTATGAGTGATTGAAATTTAAATTTTTACAAAACCGCGTTAAATAACGGTTTAGCCTCGAACGATTTTTGATATTTGTTGTTATTCAAACAGTATAAATCGTAAATACTTGAAAATTTTACCAGTTATTTAGATTGCCATTTTCTTTACGTGATTTGATTTTCAAAACATTTTGACTTTTTTTAAGCTATTTATAGACAATTGAAATTTTCAATTTTTTTTTATTTTTTTTTTATAAATGTTGATAAAAAAAATTTAGCTGGGACAAATTACTTGAAAATTTAATTGAAGGGTCCACATAACTTGTTCTAATTCTCATTCAAAAATTATAAAAATACATAGGCACAATTTTTTTTTATTAGCATTTGAAGTTCAAATATTGACAAAAATTCGTCAAAATCATGAATATTTTCACTATTTGGTAGTTAAAAATTTATAAATATTTTTCTATCAAAAGCTAAGAATTGAAAATTTAATACTATGCTTTCCATAAGTTAAGCTTAGAATAATTATAAAAAAGTTTGAGGATTATTCAATTAAAAAAATTTTACGAGTGTTTAATGTTTTAATTTTAATTTGAAATCAAAAATACACGTGTAAAATAACGTTTTACTAATAAATAATTTTTGATTTTTGTTATTTTTAAAAAATTATCAAACGTAAGATCTTGAAGCTTTTACTTAAATGTTTGAATTTGTGAATTTTTTTCAAAATAGAATATATTTTTTTTTTTTTTTTATAAATGCCCTGAGGCTTTATTATTTAAACGACCTGAAGGTCTTTATAAATATGTTTAACAATTATATATATTTTACATACTAGATATAAATTATATATATTTTACACGTTGATGGAGTAACTTCCAATGAAGTTGCTCCTGCCTTAATCTAAAATCTTAAACTAAGTCGTATGGTTTCAAACGCTTAAGACGTCTGATATCCTTGGAGTTATCTAATAATTGGATGGCCAATGGATTGACATGGTGATCTAGCCTCGTCTCGTGTTTGCGAGCAAACCTTTGGATTTCGTCTGCTATTGTAGGCAGCATCATATCACGGTGAATTGCGTTGTTTCTTTCGAACCGGTAGGCTGCAGTGATGGTTCGAAGAGCGATGTTTTGGCAGCGTTGTATTACATCAATGTTAGACTTACTGGCACAACCCCACAGTTGAATGCCGTAAATCCAGATAGGTTTTATAATTGCTACATACAGTAGACGTTTGTTTTCGATGGTTAACTCGGAGTGTGGTCCGACTAACCAATAAAGTTTTCGCATTTTTTCTTTAATCTGAATTTTTTTCTGACGGACATGGTGTTTCCAGTTTAGTCGAGAGTCTAGGTGCATTCCAAGATATTTTGCTGAATCTTTTTGTGGGATTGGTGATTGATTCAGTACTATTTGGATGTTTTCGGTTTTGCGTAACGTATAGTTAACGTGCACCGATTTATCGCCATTGATCTTAATTTTCCAACGTCTTGTCCAGTCAAAGATATTGTCAATTGACTTCTGTAAGTTATCAGTTGCAGTAAGCTGACTATTACTTGACGACAAAATTGCTGTATCATCGGCAAACATTGCTAACGTTGTGTTGTCATCGTTTGGTATATCAGCCGTATAGAGTAAGTACAGGATAGGTCCTAAAACACTACCTTGCGGTACTCCAGCTGATATGTCTTTCCATTCCGTTATGGCTTCTTCGTGCATGACTCGAAATTGACGGTTATTGACAGTATGACTCAAGAAGTGAACACCAGGTATGTGGCAGCTGATCACGTAGTTTGATAAGAAATCCTTTGTGCCAGACTTTATCAAAAGCCTGGGCTACGTCAAGGAATACTCCACAGCAGTACTTTTTTTCTTCAAGAGCTTTACTAATCACATTAGTAACTCGATGTACTTGATCGATTGTCGAATGTTTGTTGCGAAATCCAAACTGATGTTCTGGTATAAGTTCTTTTTCCTCTATAATTGGTTTTAGGCGTTTAAGCAGAAGTTTCTCTAAAAGTTTAGATAAACTTGGAAGGAGTGATATCGGTCGGTACGATGTGACATTTTCAGGAGGTTTTCCTGGTTTGAGCAACATGATTACTTGTGCTCGTTTCCATTGTTCTGGAACGTATTCTGTGCGCAAAATAGCGTTGTATATGTGTGTAAGATGAATGATAGCCTTCTTTGGAAGTTCTTTCAATATTTTTGGACTAATTTCATCATAGCCTGGTGATTTTTTTGGGTTTAAGTTGTTGTCTATTTCTTTAGCAATTTTTAACGGCGAGAAATGTTTGATTTTTTCACGTGTTGCATTAAGCGGTTGGCATTGGAAAATATCAAGCTCAGAGTTGATAGAGTTTGGTGTGAATACATGTTCAAGATGCCGAGCGTATATTTCAGCTTTTTCTTGTTCACTGCGTGCCCAGGTACCGTCTTCCTTGCGGATAGGAGGTATCTGAACACGAGGACTCTTCATAAATCTTGTGGCTTTCCATAACGAATAATCGGTATTATCCGTCGCAGTGAGACCACTCAAGTATGATTTGAACGTTTCATTTTTCATTTCTTTGATTTTTTCATGAAGAATTTTGCTAACACGGTTCCATTCCGTTTTATCCGTTGGGTTCCGTGTACTATGCCATGTTCGTCTCGCTCGACGTTTTTGTTGGACTAGTTTTCTTATTTCTAGTGGGAAGGTCAACTCGTGATTACCATTGATAGCTACCGGAGTTGCTATTTTCGCAGCACTAACAATGTCAATGGTTATTTTTTTTACTGCAATTTGAATGTCCGCTATTGTTTTTAGTCGAGTTGAAAGAATTATGTTTTCTTCAAGAGTATTTCTGAATAAGTCCCAATTTGTTTTTTTATTTGTTATAGATTTTTTGTTTTGCTTCATTATTATATTGGAGCTTAGTGTGAGAAGCACGGGAATATGATCTGATGTCAGCTCTATTAGTCCTTCAACTTCCGTGTAGTTTGATGAAATCCCTTTCATTACGTAGAAATCAATAAGATCAGGTAATTTATTTGAGTCAGTCGGCCAGTGTGTTGGTTTTCTAGTTGAAATGAATTGTGCATTAATTGTATTTGCAGATTTAAACAACTCCCGCCCTTTAGTGGTGATCAATCTCGATCCCCAAAAGGTGTGTTTTGCATTATAATCTCCTCCAGCAATGAATCTACTGCCGAGTGTCTGGAAGAATTCAATAAACTTTTTGTCATCTACTTTATGTCTCGGTGGACAATATATAGCAGAGATAGTAAGATCGTTTTTGCCGTCATTAATTTGGACACTAGTTGCTTGTAAATGTTCTTGAGGATATTTATCAAGTTCGTGATGTTTAATTGATTCTTTTATTATTACTGCAGTTCCTCCATGAGCACGATTGCTTGGATGTTCTGTTGTATATATTCGATAGCCACGTAATTTTAGAGTGGTCCACGTTGTGAAGTGGGTTTCTGAAATTAAAGCTATGTCAATTTGTTCGTTATTCATAAGATGTTCAAGTTCTTGTTTTCTTTGCACAAGCCCGTTAGCATTCCATGTTATGATTCGAAGTGTTCTACTCATTTCTTCTTCTTTTGTGCTTTGGTTTTCGGTTGGCTATTTTCAAGCTTGTCCAATCTCTCATTTAATTTTGTTATTGCTGCCATCACGTCAGATAGCGACGGAACATTTGTATTTTGTTGTTTATGGGTTTGAGTCAGTGGACCCTTTTGATTTACGTTCGAAGAACCAGCCATCTGTGCATAAGAAACTTCTTGAGTAACTGGTTTCGCAGGCTTTTGTAGTATTCTTTGTACTGCTGTAGTTTTTTTTGGGTGAGCTTTTTCTACTGCATTTTTATAAGTGATGCATCCTTTCCAATTTGCAGTATGTTCTTCTCCACAATTTGCGCATTTTGCCTTTGATTTTTTGGACTTGGGGCAATTTAGTGAAGTATGTTCTTCACTACATTTTACACACTTTGGTTTTTTTTTACAATAGTTTTGAGTGTGACCAAATATTTGGCAATTTTTACATTGTGGCACTTCTTCTTTTTTTTTCCTTGGAGATTCCACTTTTATTATATGATAGCACAAATTTTTAATATCATAAATATCTTTGTTGTTTGCTTGTGGCTCCAAATCCACGAAGAATAATGGAAGCCTTACAATAGTCCGATCACTAAACTTGTTGTTAGGGTCGAATTTTTTCTTAATTTGAATATTCGTAACATTATGTACAAGATGTCCTAGTTCGGATAATTCGTTTTTAATGTCACAGGGGTCAGTGTCAGGGTGTAATCCACGAATTACCGCCCGAAACTTTTTTTCTGATTTAAGTTGGTATCTGTGATACTCAACTTTTTGCTCTTCTAATACTTTTATAGTACGTCGAAACTGGTGTTCGTCGCCTGTTAGTATCTTAATTTCACCATTAGCCAAAGTTTTCATTTGTTGCTCATGTCCCTCAGCTTCTTCGAGATTTAAACTTATCATTAATTGTTTAAAATTATTTACACCACATAATGTTATTGGAGGTGGTTTATGTATTTTTACAGAAGTTCTCGCTACTTCTTTTGTCACTTGGATAGTTTTTTTGGGAGAGCTCAAAATTTCTTTAGAGCTCCCTGCGATCATTTCAGAAATCTGAAGTTGTAATTTTTCATTGTTTAATCGCAATTCCGTTACCATATTTTTCAAGGTTACGTTATCATTTTGTATTTGTGTCCAAATACTAGCATCAACTATTATATTTTGCGGCGGATTTATACCGACGTCCATATTTTCAGGCATTGTGCAATTCGGTCAGTATGAGTGTGACCCACTTAAAATATATTTGTTTATAAAAACTTACCATCCGTCCGACAGGCCGTGGTTTGCATTGTAAAAAAAAAAATAAACATAGACAGCACTATTTCGCGAACTGCGAGAGCGAAACATACGTGTTGCTTGTTCGGTGTGCAAAATGCAACTAAAATAGAATATATGACAATATTTAAATATAATATATCCCAGACTGACAAATCATCTCCGTTCAGAATCGTTTTTCGTATACAATGATACCTATCATTGCATTCAAATTTAACCTACCCTAGTCCGAGGTCCACCCCACCTCTAATGTACAGCAGAGCGATACTCACTTACCCACTTTTTTTCTTTTTTTTTTGGTGGCATAATATAAATATTTAATTTAATTAATTAAAAAATTTTAAATTATAACATACGAGATACTGTGTGTCGACGGTTTCAACGTAAGGCAGATATTGCACAATGACTAATATCGGTACTTCACAGTTCACGTTTATAACAGACGTAATCAATGTATATCATATATTATACTAATTCATTTTACATGGAATTTAAAAATAACTTCATAGGACCGTAGCCCCTAAGAAAACCGGTATATTCATATATTGTCAACAGTATCATAGACCATAAACGATAGACCGATAGACGTTTCATTTATAAATTGTCATATTACTATATTAGTTATTATTAATATTTTAAATAGCCAGTGTATCTTGATATCTATTAATAATATTTACGGTGAGCATCGGAGTCGGAAATAAATATTGACCACCGCCCGCCACAAATCTGTATGATAACATCGTCTAGTGGGCTGTTATTCTCAGAATGTTAACAGTATTGAGTATTTATACATAATAATATACAGAATATTAAGTAATGGGCAATGGCTGTAGAACTATAGTCTATAAAACATAATACAATATAAATAATATAATAATATAAAATAATACATATTATAGTGTTTAACTTGAGGACTGCACGGTCTGCACCTTACGTCCTTACCACACTGTGTCCTTATGTATTAATTATTGATTATTATAATTTCATCGGTATCAAAATTAACTATGGTAAAACTTTTAAATAATCACAGATTTGATTTAATTCTTTAGCATTAAAAACACCCTCCCTGCTCCCAGGTTACGAGTATGATGGGGCCCCTTTGAGTCTTAGGGCCCCGATGCTAGGCATCGCCATCAGCCCCGGTTGTTGCGCCACTGCTTATAATCCGTTTAGCGGTGATGTTAGAAAACTGTAATTTATTTTTTCTACATTGTAAATATTTTGTATATTTTGTAAATATTTTTTATATTATTTTGTAAAAAAAATCATATTATGAAAGAGACTATTGTGAACCATTATTTTCAAAACATATTTTTCAATACTACAGCTTATTGTTTAATACTACATGATCAGATTATAACTTATAATCCGTTTAGCGGTGATGTTAGAAAACTGTAATTTTTTTTTTCTACAATGTAAATATTTTGTATATTTTGTAAATATTTTTTTATATTATTTTGTAACCTTATGATTAATAAATAAAAATACTTTTATTTAAAAATATCACTTGTTTTTATTTTACACAAATATCAAACATATATCATACATAGTACATCGTTAAATAGTATACCGTCTTACGGGTTTAGATACTAATAATTCGGTGTACTGTGGTCCGTATGGTCCATCATTTTCATCGGCTGCAGCTCTGCTCCATATTGGCACAAATTGACTCTGTGTAGATGGTGGTGAAGGTGGGGACAGGGATGAAATAACAGATTGACTTTCCTAAAACATTATACAGAGTGATTCTTTTAAGTGGGTACACTAATTATCTCGAAAAGTATTCATGTTTTTGAAAATATTTTTTTACATAGTTCAAAATTGTTAAAGAAGTAACGTTTTTATTAAAAAATTATATTTTTAAATATTTTTTATCATTATAATTTTTTAAGTTTTTTACTTTTTTGAATGACAACATAGAATTTTAATTTCATATTCCAAAGCAAAATAATTTTTTGAGTATTTTGATACATAAAAATTGAATTTAGGGCTAGTAGTTTATGAGTTATATGTATTTAAAGTTTAGACAAGCGGAGTGGAGTGGTACGGGGTTACCCCGCAAAATGTTTGTCCACTACTCCGCTTGTCTAAACTTTAAATAAGTATAACTCATAAACTACTCACCCTAAATTCGAATTTTTTGTTTCAAAATACTCAGAAAATTATTCTGCTTTTGAATATGAAATTAAAAATCTATGTTGTCATTCAAAAAAGTAAAAAACTTAAAAAATTATAAGGATAAAAAATATATAAAAATATATTTTTTTAATAAAAACGTTGTTTTTTTAACAATTTGAAACTATGTAAAAAAATATTTTCAAAAACATGAATACTTTTCGAGATAATTAGTGTACCCACTTAAAAGAATCACCCTGTATATTAAAATATGTGTTTTTTTTTTATAAGTTAAATTTTTATATTACTTGACCGAATAAACTGTAAAACGTTGGTGGAGAAAAAACCTTAGAACACTCTTCGGAATATTCCTATAAAATGTAAAATATTAATATCTGGTTTAAATAAAAAAAAAAAAATAAATATTTTCTTACCTCATCTTTTTCTAATTCTTCCATCCATCTCTGTGCGATATGATTAGCTGCATATAATTGTAGCTCACTTGTAAAATTGTAGTCGGTGATACCAATAACATGTGATGAAATGAAAACGTTGTTAATACTTTTCACGTGGTTTGTCATCTCTTCAAGTGATCTGCTAGCTAACTCGACGCTTGATTTTAAGTATGCTGCGATTTGGTTAATTTGTTGTATTACAGCGGTTTAATGATTTTAGTTTTTCTTTCGACGGTCTCAAAAATAGTCCATTCTAAATATTGTAACTGTAATAAATCGCTACGATTTAACAGAATACGGCATCCATCTTGAATTTTAGACTCTATAACGAGCATATTCTCTCCTTGGTACACCATACTAGATATCGACATTGAATCGGAATCCAAAAATAAATTTCGTTTATACTTTTGTGGTTGGTCGAGTATAAATGATAAAATGTTTCCCATAAGTCTGTATATGCGTTTGAGAAAATCGGGCGAAATATTTACAAAACGTGATGGTGTTATAATATGAATCACTGTGTTGAATTTATCTGCCGGATCGAGTCCAATGTTCAAAAACTTACGAGACGAAAAATCAAGGAGGAAGTTACTGGAGTCGATTAGTTTAGTTGGTGGTGACGGTGGTACATATGAATATTTCTTGTAAACAGCACTCATGTTTTCGATCGAACCAGCCATGTTCAAAATTTTTATTTTAAACACTGACAAAATAATTATCTACGAAAAATTAAACAACGCACTTGACCGAACGAATAGCGGAGACAGACTGATTTCACTTTACATTCTGAATCCCTTACAAAGTATATCTTATGGTGGGGATTTATTGACAGGACTCTACAGGTTTATTAGGGTGTATTGTTGAATGTTTGCATGTAAGAACATGTTTATTGTGTGTTACGATTTCACTTGTGTATTATATATTATTCGTATAGCGGGTGAAATTATTCGAAAAATGTAAACGGTAATATATCTGATAACTGATTGTCGACCGGTAATATGCGATAACTATTTGTTACCGGGTAATATTTTTGATAACATGAGAAAACTGTGATAGTACGCGGTAGAGTATTAATAAGACACATGTTTGTACAATCACATGGTTCTTGTGTAGTGTACATGCACTATCTTGATCAGCGCCCTCACGTGTGGGATGTCGGATCTACTACCATGTACCGTCTATGATTCTCTGCGTCGGCGGCGGCGGTGTCGGACTATGACGCAGGTGGGTACGGGGGTGTGCTCCTCTACGGCGGCGGACTTTGTCGCGGGTGGGTACGGGGGTATGCTCCTCTACGGCGGCGGGCTATGACGCGGGTAGGTACGGTGGTGTGCTCCTCTACGGCGGCGGGCTATGACGCGGGTAGGTACGGGGGTGTGCTCCTCTACGGCGGCGGGCTATGACGCGGGTAGGTACGGGGTGTGCTCCTCTACGGCGGCGGGCTATGACGCGGGTAGGTACGGGGGGTGGCGGCGGCGGCGGCGGCCGCCGTAGAGGAGGAGGACGTTCTAGCACTGTCCAAATCATCCTACTCCAATTATTTATTACGAAGTTTTATTTATACTGAATATTGCAAATGCTACGGAACGAAATAAACAATGTCCATCGTCTATATGGGAATTAATAAATTGATATTCCATTTTGTGAATAATAAAATTAATAGTTAAATATAAATATAGTTACATATAATATATAAATAAATAATAATATATTTTATATTATTAAAACGTGAGACGATTTCTTATGACAGTTATATCTGAAGTTCTACCAGAGAGATTTTTGACGGAATCGAAAATTCAAAATAACGATAACGCAGTAGCATATTATATAGGAGTAGTGGGAAGGGGATAGTAGTACCTACACCATACAGTCGTCGCCACTACCGACGATGACGCAACAGTACTGTAGTAGCCACTAAAGTAGTGGGGGTTCTAAAGATGTGTGTGTGTGTGTGTGCACGGCAAGCAACACGCATCGCTATGTAACATACGGCAAACTTTATGCTTCTAATATCTATTTAAATAATTATTTTTTTGGACTTTTCTCTCTTAATGGCTCATCTACACACCGAGTACTTTCGATTAAAAAAAAAATCGTGAAAATCGGCCCAGTAGAACTTCAGATTTAACTGTCACAAGAAATCGCCTCACGTTTTAATAATATATAAAGATTAGTTATACACATGATTTATACATACTTACCGATTATTATTTAAGTTAATGATCATTGTGCAAAACGCCAAAAAAAACAGCCAAAAAATTTAAATGATTTTTATGTTTTTACAACTACCACCATTTGAATATACAATACAATACAATATTTGTAAAATTATAATAAGTTTTAGTTTTTACATTAAAATTTAAAATAGTATAATATGTAATTGTAGATAATAATTAAGTACCTAAATTAATAATGAAAATACATAAATGTACATGGTGTGTAGCAATTGTTATGGTCAACAGTTTTTGCTTTAGTTACAATATAATGTGTATAGTGTAATGATATTTAAATAATTAACCAAGTTTTGCATTGATAGCAAGACATAGAAATCAAACCTATTGTAAATACATCAATTGACAATCATTTACAAACATCAGTTACTGTAGGCAAAAGATAAAAAATGAATATAAAAATGTTTAATTAATTAATCAATTAAAATTTAAATGCATGTTCGTCATCAGTAACAAATCGACAACAACTAATTAATTATTTAGTAGGTAAATATTTAACAAATTAATGAAAACATACAAATAAAATGTTGTACACGGTGTACAACGGTTAACAGTTTTTGGTAAAGTTATAAATTGTTAGGATAATAATTTTTTTTTTCAAATTTGCATTGACATAAGGTATCCAACATAAATCATTGCCTCATATGTTTCTGAAACAATGTGTAACGAGAAACGTTATAGCACCTAGCGCGCCCCGCCGACATCCTATCAACTTCAGCAGCAACATCCATAATAATATCAGTAGCGCGCCCCGCTATTACTACATCAACTAAGTACAGCCAGTGCCGCGACAAATGCTACGTAACCAACAACCACAGATAGCGCTATGCGGCAAGGTCTATTATAACATCACTACAAACATCAATTAACCAAATATAAAAATTAATTATGCAAATAAATGCATAATTTAAAAGCAATATAACATAACAGAAAACGAATGATCCACTACATGGTGGTAATTTATTAACATTAATACTCACAAAAAGGCAAAATACCATGTTCACTATTAGGATGTAGTGGATCACACAACACATAAGTATAGGTCAATTCATACCAAAAAGTTGAGTTTTTAGTTTTGTCGTTGTACGAAATTAGTATCGGTTAAAGTCGTCAGTTCGTCATCCGCCATTCAGCCCGCCGAGTTCCAGTCGCCGTCTGTAAGTATCGTCGTATTTCCTTCTGTCCACCTTACCACTCGCGGAGTACGTCTTGTATCATACCCTCCGTGTACGGAATACAGCCTACTGTATTATACCTACACGGTGCGGGATACAAAGCGTACTATACCAGTGTGGTAAGAACTGCTCATCCTCTCTACTGTTGTGTTTGGAAAACGTATTCATTTGCGTATTATACCAGCACACGATAGGGAGAACGTCACTCCACCACCTTCTCTGTTCTCTCGGGATACGGTTATCCGTATTTATACCAGAGTAACAGAGATAGGCCGTAACCCTGTAGTATTTTCGGTACGGAGTACGTTCTGCGTACCTAGACCTACTGGGATCTACAGGCGTGGTGTGACGGAGCGGGGAGGGTCGGTTATACAACGGTACTCTACTAGTTACTACGGATGATTTATTAGGGAAATACAGTGATCGAGCCACAGACCTGTCCGTCGAGTCGCCGACGCGTAATATTGTGTGAAATCCGCCCCGTAGCTGCCGAGCCGCCACCGTTCGAGTTGAGCCGCCGGGGTACGCTGTGCCGTTTCGCGCCGCGGTCGAGCTTACCTAGGAAGTGTCCAGCCGCCGGAATCACTATACTATCTTCAAATCCCCATACGAAACAGACGTATTATCGTGAGTCAACAATATATAATATTATTTATGTAAAAACTGTATTTTATATTTTTGAATGTAAGCCTGCACGGCATTTAATATATTTACAAAAGAATAAACTGTGATCAATTTATATATATTTAAAATAAATGTAAAGAAATATAACCAAAAGATTAATTTCGTTACAAATGCAAATAAAAATATGGTGTAATGATATATATTTAATTAAATAAATAATTCTAAATCATTTACCAACTCATGTGTTTGCAGCAAGTTTAAATACATGTTCGACATTAGTTATGAATTCACTACAAAATGAATCCGCATCCAGAGAGAACCACGTGGAGGTTGCCGACCTTTCTCTCCGCATGTCACACAGACAACTTGGATCACACAGATCAGTAGTATCACATAGATTACTTTGATCACACAGATCACTTTGATCACATAGATTACTTTGATCACACAGATCACTTTGATCACACAGATCAGTTTTATCACACAGATTTTATGTTCACGAAGACCTTGAAAGCTTCATTGTACACTTATTGCATTGCTTGTAGTACTTCTCTGTACACAATGTTCTTTGTGACAAATCTTCCACGATCGTCACCGTACATACCAATTCTAATGGATTGCGAGTTCCTCACTCGTGAAAAGGCTACGTACAGTTGTCCGTGCGTGAACACCGGTGAAGGCAGAAGCAATCCAACACTATCGAAAGTTTGACCCTGTGACTTGTTGATGGTCATTGCAAACGACAAACTGCACTCGCCGCATTATGATAGGCGGGTCATCTTCTCCACTTGACGTGAGTGGTATCGCAGGTATGATTATATCGTCCTGTGCACCACCAGACAACATGCTCGCCTTAAAGTTGTATCGTCGAAGTTCAGTGACAACCAATTTTTTATCTTCCTCATGGCTGAAAATGACCTTTCACATGTACTTGAAGAAATCGGTATAGTGAGTGACAAAGATAAAAAAGTATATAAATTTGGATATACTTTTAAATCTACAACTGATTTTACTTCCTCTAAATCAAAATTAAACTTTGTACGTGTAAGGCAGTTTTTTGCAACCAACATTTCTGAACGAAGAGCATGTACATCTACATTTACAAGACCTTAAAAATAAAACAATAGGTATATTTATCTAAATATAACAAATATTAATTCAATCTTAAACAATAAAATATTTACTTTATAATGTTCGATGAAATATTTACTCGGATCATAATTCAGTTTATGAAAACTATCAATAGATGACGCCATTTTTAAACTTTCGGGTGAAAATCTTTTTTTCAAGTTAGTAACAATACAATCAATAACTTGATAATAATTAGTGCAACTCTTATGATAAATATCTGTTTGATTTGATTCAAATGGTGGTAGTTGTAAAAACATAAAAATCATTTAAATTTTTTGGCTGTTTTTTTTGGCGTTTTGCACAATGATCATTAACTTAAATAATAATCGGTAAGTATGTATAAATCATGTGTATAACTAATCTTTATATATTATTAAAACGTGAGGCGATTTCTTGTGACAGTTAAATCTGAAGTTCTACTGGGCCGATTTTCACGATTTTTTTTTTAATCGAAAGTACTCGGTGTGTAGATGAGCCATTAAGAGAGAAAAGTCCAAAAAAATAATTATTTAAATAGATATTAGAAGCATAAAGTTTGCCGTATGTTACATAGCGATGCGTGTTGCTTGCCGTGCACACACACACACACACATCTTTAGAACCCCCACTACTTTAGTGGCTACTACAGTACTGTTGCGTCATCGTCGGTAGTGGCGACGACTGTATGGTGTAGGTACTACTATCCCCTTCCCACTACTCCTATATAATATGCTACTGCGTTATCGTTATTTTGAATTTTCGATTCCGTCAAAAATCTCTCTGGTAGAACTTCAGATATAACTGTCATAAGAAATCGTCTCACGTTTTAATAATATAAAATATATTATTATTTATTTATATATTATATGTAACTATATTTATATTTAACTATTAATTTTATTATTCACAAAATGGAATATCAATTTATTAATTCCCATATAGACGATGGACATTGTTTATTTCGTTCCGTAGCATTTGCAATATTCAGTATAAATAAAACTTCGTAATAAATAATTGGA